>CM076581.1:163493923-163770904 GCA_034641835.2 Pinus albicaulis
TTACGTGTCAACTCACCATTCGGGAAAACTAGTATACGACGGTTTGGCATATTTTAACGGCATGGCATTTCTATTTTCACACAAGTTGCTTTCTGTTTCACTGTTGCATACTCTGTGTTTTCTTTCTCGAAACCTTGCGATTATCATCCTCTCTGCGTTTCAAACAGAAAACGTTTTTGCTGTTCCATTTAGAATTCGCAGTGAAACCATGGGAGGAAGGGCAATTCAAAGCGAGCCTCAACAGTTGACGATCTCCGCTGCTGCCCGGGAGATCCTGGAAAGAGCAGGATGGTTGAATTATTTCAATCGCCTACAGGAGTCTAATGAAACAGTAGCGATGGAATTTTTGCAGAACCTACAGGATGATCACTCCACAGTAAGGGGGAAGCGGATAGCGGTCACCGATGACATAATTGCAGAAGTTTCAGGACTACCAGCCACCGGACCGGTATGGACATTAAAAAGGCAGATTGAAGACAAGACGTTCTCAGACAAAGACGAAGTTGACAGAATGAGGAAGAGAGTGCCGGCAACCTGAGAGGAGACACGGAGCGGAGCTAACAAGCAGGTACGGAACCTACATCACCTGCGAAGGAAGGAAAGACGTGGTAAGACCATGACATCTTAAACTTTTAGCTGTTTTAAAGCAGAAATGGTCTGTAAATTTACCTGCACTCCTGAACTCATTACTACATGATGCTGCACAAAGTATAAAAAAGGCACAGCATGTAGAGTCAGTTGTTAGTCACCATGGGTTAATACGACTAGTTGTTAGTTATGGTCTCACCCAGCAGCAGAGCAGCTGGGAAGAGCTGATTGCAATGATTGAGGGGGGATTGACAGCGCCATCCCCAAAACGTAGACATTCTATAAGCACACCAGAACGTCCGGAAAAACGCAGAGAATTAGTACAGCAGAAACATGTTGCTAGTACATCGGAACGACCAGAGATATATCAGGAATCGGCAAAGCGCAAGCATGCCATCGATCCACCCGAGCAACCGGAGGAACCCAGAAAATCAGCTCAGTTAGCTCGGATGAGAGGAAGCATAGATAAGCCCAGAAAATCAGCCCGGTTAGCTCGGATACGAGGAAGGCTGGACAAGCTCCAGGAAAGCGCCAGCCAACCAGTGGTAATTGAGGACGAGCAATCCGAAGAGGGAAATGGGGTAGCAGCCAAGCATTCGGAAATCGAAGCAGAAGCTGAACAGGAGGAAGAAATGGGACAGCAGGAAGATAGCCCATTACAAGACCTACTGGGAGAAGATGACTTGGCCGCAGTCCTAGCCAATATGGGTAAGTATGGCCAACCTTCTAGTTCAAAGGACCCTCACGACAAACGAGAAAGAAAACATGCGAAAAATCACATACGGTAGAGGCGGAAAAGTGTCTTTTGTTCATGATGAAGAAGTATCTTTGAGCAGGGAACAATGTTCCTAAGTGCAGAGGAAATTCCAGAGGAAGTAGGAGCAGAAAAAGAAGTTGCCCAGGAAGAAATAGAACTAGTCAAGATTCCTACCCCAGAACAGCCAGAGCAGAACAGCGAGGAAGCGCCCCAAGAGAGAGATCTACAAACCAGTCATGGTCCAGACCGCAGCAGACAGCCTGTTGTTCCTTCTAAGGAAACGATGGAAATTAAGAAATTACGAATGGAACGGCAGAAATTATTGAATAAAATAACCCAGCTCAGACAACAAATTAAGTTAGAAAGCAACCAGAGAGTAAAGAAAGGCAGGAGGAAAAATAAGTAAAATAAGTATGTGCTACGATCCCAAAATAATCAGTGATTAGCTCGGGGGGGGGGGGGGGGGGGGGGCGGCCAGCAGGCCGATATTCCATTTAAATAGGGATGATATGAGGACTGACAACGAAGAAAATCGGGCAGAAGCTGCCTGAGGTAATGTAGAGTTCGAACTCCAAACGACATAATAAAGTTGGTCCAACTCAGCCTCTCTTGACTGGAAAAAAGATACGAAAGACAAAACACTTTGCAACAAGATGGTAAACAAGCCCCGGCAAGAGCGAACTGCCAGAAACGGATACAGAAAAATATGAAGAGTTACAGCAGCAACTAAGGGACGTTAATCAATCCAAAAGCCAGGCCATTGAAGGGTGGAAAAAAGAACAAGAGGAAGTTGCACAGGTAACCCGTAGACTAGATACTGTTATCAAGCATATGAATACCTTGTGTTCTTTATACAATGATGTTTTAGCATGTAGGGCCCCTGCTAAAAGCTATGCTCTGTTTTTATTAGAACGGTATTTAAAATTAAAAATAAAAGCTGTTAAAGAAGGTGCCCCTATACAAATCAACACTGTCAATGACTTTATAGACTGCTGTAAACATTATGGAGTGAAAGTCCAGAGATTGCTGTGTGAACTTTATTTGCATGACCTTGTGCTAGATAAGGAGACTGAGTTGAACCCTGGCCCTTTCGTTGGAGACATCCAATTACAAGCATTCGTTTCATTCGGGGTTAATCAGATTAAGTGGCTCAAAGCCTATGATACTTTCCAGAGTTAGGAAAATGGTCTAGATTTACGGGTAAGGGCTGAGCCTAGGAACCCAGTACAGTTGTGGAAAGCTCATAGAAACCTCATAAAGACTCCGGGTGTCAATGAAACATTAGGACCCATGCATGAGGCACTCGTTCGAGAGAGTTTAGAATATTTTCTTTCCATCAAAGACCTGGCCATTAATGCAGCCAAATTTCGGTACCGAATCTCTGATCCAAACATCCAGCTCAGGGAACCATTTAAGTATGAGAACTTTGAGTTAGTTGCCAACCGTTTGAACCTCTATGGCGAGAGCATTCTGAAAGCAGGGTCATCCTGGTTAGGATATAGATTTCGCACTCCAATTATTTGGCACCCTGCACCCGGATACCAGGCCCTGTATGAGATGCCTGAGGGGAAAACAGGTCGGTTCTTTGACTATCTAATCACTCATCATGGTTGTAGGCCTCCGCATGAGACTCCTTCTCCAGCATATTCTCTCACTGCCTTGCATGTCAACTACAATGTTTTCATGAGGACATGAAACAAGGTAAGCAGGGGGGTGTGTGGAGTCCTAAAAAGGTATGTTTTTGATGATTATTTCAGTGGCTTTTTAATAGAATTTGTGAACCTTTTTGTATCATGAATTTGGAAAGTAATAAGGAACTATAACAAAACATGTGAGAATTGATATGCAAGACTTAGCCACTGATAATGGTTATTTTCTGTACAGGAAAAGGAGAAAACGAGGAATTGCCGCTCCAAAGGAAGAGACAAAGTCGAGATAACTGCTGTCCCTCTGAAGGTGAACCAAATGCAAACAAGGCTAAACAGATTAAAGCAAGTCGGCTCGAAAAAGAAGGAGAAGACACCAGCTCGGCGCAAAAGAAAGGAAAGGATGAAGAATTAACAGTTTGGCGAATCCCTCAGGATCTTCGATCTTGAGGGATCGATGCTTTATTTATCTTGTTACTTGGACATCTCCGTCGTCGCCTTTATATAAAGGGACAGCACTGTTAGCTTAAGAAGAGAAGGAAGGATATGCTTTTATGTAATTTTCTGTAAAACATCAGCTTTGATTATTAAGTCTCGTTGAGAATTGGTTCAATGTATTTTTGACCGATGCATTAATAAAAGCTTGGTGATTATTTCATCTTTGCGTCTGGATTAACTTAAAGCGGTGTATCCTTGGAGGCTAACGGCCCGGCCCCGGAGGACACTTGCTTTTGTACCATTACGACTTGACTTCTGTGTGGTTTTTTTATCAGTGTTATTTGATAATTTGATATGCTTTATAAAGTTCATATTACATGCTCTGTTAAATATTGAATCATTGAGGTTTTTACAGATAGAATCGTGTGTTGACTCCGCATCAAGTTATTAATCCTTTTAAGAGTTAATTGCATGTTCTTACTGTTCTGTTACAGAGCTGTTATATTGAACATTCGTGTCATACATTCGTTTGAGGTAGTGTTCTTCATAATCGTTGGATTCAGATCTGTCTGGAAGCACAGTCACATTCCTGTTGATTAATGTTGATTCAGATTGTTATTCCAGTGTGTTATGTGCGTTTCTGATTTATCAGTACTGTTCCATAATTCATTAATCGTTATTGCTGTTCCATTAGTGTGATTTGTGTGAATTGCCTTTAGAGTGAAAGAATGTTATTTGATTGCAAAGAGTGCATTTGAATTAATAGATTAAGTTTGGTTACAACCCGCGGGACTTAGTTATTTCAATTGCTGTTCCATTTTAGATTTGCTGTTCCATTCCAGAATTGCTGTTCAATCCTTTATTTGCTGTTCCATTTACTTGCATTTGTTGTTTTGGCGTGAGAGATGATCTAAGGCTGTAGTGAGCATTGGCAGTCACTGTCTAGCTCCCAGGCTTGTGGTCTATGCTCTAATTTCCTTTCCATCAGTTTCCGAAGGGATGGGTTATCACTGCCGAACCCTTGACTGATAAGCTGTTGAGTTTTCTGAGTGTGTGATTTATTATTTGAAGTAATTTAGTTACAGACAAGCATCCGTTTACTCTTGTATTTATCAAGCACTGTACTACTAGCATTACTCTGACAAATGATAGCCTCAGATTGAGTCACTCTTTGTAATAACAAAACGCTCCCGGATTGACATATTAATGTGAGGTAATTAGAGGTGAAAGAGACCCTTTTTATAGCTCTACACATGGTAGACAGAGAGCTGTCACAGTTGCAAAGAGATGAAGAACAGGTGGCACGACTATTATGGAAGCAGGTACAGATGGCAGAGGGAAGTGGTAGAAGACAATCAGTGGACTTCCCAATAATCAGGGAAAAGCAGTAAACAACCAAGCAGAAAGGAAGGAAGGACTTTCAGTCATGCTGGCGATGGAATAAATACGCAGCTGGTAAGTATAGAAAGGAGGCTGGCTCAGTAGAGATCAGGGAGCAGGAACCATATGAGAGCTCTGTTCATGTTGTTCTGTTCTCTCTCTCTGTCATTGTTCTGTTATGTATCGTGTGATGCGATTGTAATCAGTTCTGTCAGGCATGCTCTGAAGAGTGTTGTAATTGTCTTTTTCTGTTAATGCAATATTTTCTAATATAAGGTTGTTGTTCTAAGTTTTGTATTGTGTTATGGTTTAGTAGAACATGCGGCTATTTTGAATTTTTGGTTATCATTCTAATCAAGTTCATGAGTATTGTTATTTGTCTTGTATTTAAACTTCTTCGAGGTACTTATTTTTGTACGGTTTATGCGCCTGCCATGCTTGATCGATATCTGATCCAATTCTAGCCTTAGTAAGGTCGCGACGCACCTTGGGTGAGACTCTCTGTTCCTTGGAGCAGGGTGAAAATGCAGGCGTTGTGCTAGACTATTGTGGAAACCCTTATTGGCCACCTTCCGGAACCTGGGTCTCCCCCTGAGACCTCTTTTCTTACCAATAGGAGGACACTCAGGATTTTTGAAAAATTACCACAAGGTAAAGAAAGAATTTTTTTGGGATGGCCTTAAATCTGATACTCAAAAGTTTGTGGTGGAATTTTTGGTTTTCTAGCAAAATAAAGTTGAGACAATTAATACCCCGGGTCTTCTACCACCTTTATCTATTCCAAGTAAATGTTGGGAGGAGATTTCAATGAATTTTATCACAGGTTTACCTAAGTCCGAAGGAAAGAGTGTCATCATGGTGGTAGTTGATAGACTTACCAAGTATGCACACTTTTTTGAATTATCTCATCTATTTAAAGAAAGTACAGTTGTTGCTGCATTTATGGAAACGATTCGAAAGCTACATGGAAACCTGAAGATTATTGTAAGTGATAGAGATCCCATTTTTATTGGAAATTTTTGGATGGAATTATTTTCTTGTTTGGGTACTCAACTAGCTCATATCTCATCTTATCATCCTCAATCCGATGGTCAAACTGAGATAGTGAATAATTTTTTGGAAGAATATCTTCGTTGTTTTGTATCTGGTAATCAAGCATAATGGGTCAAGTGGTTACCTCTCGTTGAATGGTGGTATAACACTTCCTTCCATACTGCAGCAAAAATGACCCCATTTATGGCACTTTATGGATATCATCCACTGTCCATCACATCTTCTTTAAGAGAAAATTCTAAGGTTCATGCAGTGGAAGATCACATCGAGCATCAACAAGAAGTTCTCCAACTCTTAAAGGATAACTTAAATTCGACACAAAATCAAATGAAACAATAGGCAGATCAACATCGCAATGAGAGAAGTTTTGATGTAGGAGACTAGGTATTTTTATGGCTACAACCATAGAAACAAATGTCCCTCAAGAAAGCTAAGAAGGATAATAAGTTATCGTGAAAGTACTATGGTCCTTACAAGGTGGTTCAAAATATTGGTACTATGGCATACAAATTGGAGCTTCCTGCTTCTTTGTGAGTGCATCCAGTTTTCCATGTTTCATGCTTAAATAAGTTTATAGGGGACAAAATTATAGTTCAAACAATATTTCTAGAACTTGATGAGGAAGGAAAAACCATATTGGAACCTCAAGTAGTCATGGAAACAAGAACTCGACAACTAAGAAATCAATGAATTTCAGAGTATCTCATCAAATGGAAGAACTTACCCACTTAAAGATTCTACGTGGGAGGATGAGAATTTTATACAGAAGCACCTGGAGCTACTCAAGCATTGAGGACAACACTTTTTTCAAGGAGAGGGGCATGTTAGGTCCCTATATTACTAGTATAGTCCCTTATTGTTGTTAGTGTAATCCCCTTACTGTTATTGTTGTACCCCTGTAATCCTAATATTGTTATTATTGTGCCCTTACATTATTATTGTTAGGTCGGCTAGGATCATATTGTGGCCCCATGGTCTTGTATATATAGAAGGAGGTTTTGTCATTGGTATCATCCAAGAATTGTTCATTTATGTAATGTAAAAGATTCTTCCCCCTCAAAGTGGATTATTTCTAAGGTGTTGATCTCTCTTTTCTTCTATTTTTGGAGTTGGTTTCATAACATAACATCCATCTGATGAATGCGCCAACCCATCTGCGCTGAGAGAGAAAGGATGGTCCTTATGAAAGAATACCTTGCGAGGGGTGCAAAGGTCTCTTCATAATCTATCCCCTCGATTTGTGAGAAGCCCCAGGCCACAAATCTGGCCTTGTATTTCTCAAAACTCCCATCAATAGCTTGCTTTACCTTTTAGATCTATCTTGAACCTACGACTGATTTATTAACTGGCCTTGGAACAATTTCCCAAGTAATATTTTTGACAATGGATTCATACTCCTCCACCATTTCATCTACCCATGTAGGCTCCTACACTATTTCCTGAAAGGAAGATGGTTCAGTCACAATACATTTGATCATGAGAGCCATGTATCTAGTAAATCGATTAGGAGACCCTCTTTGTCTGCGCTGTGAAGTAGGGGCTCCTACATTCTGTGTAGCATCAAGTCTCAGTCTATCAACTTCTGTGGTACGCCTTCTGCCAGTTTTGATGTTTGAATTTGCGTGAGGGACTCCTCCACTCCGTGAACCTCATCCTTGGGAACCAATAGTTCCTCCTCCACATTGAAGTCTAGCTCCCTCTCAAGCGACAACGCATGGTTTTCCCTCATCGAATTTTATATCCCGTCGCACCACAGTCATTCGACTATTTGGAAAATACATGCGATAATTATGGGGTGTTTCTATGTACCCCACAAAAATCCCAACTTTAGCAGTCGGCTCTAGCTTCTTCCTGGCCTCCTTCGTCACATGCACATAAACAGATGAGCCAAAAATATTAAAGTGTGAAACATCCAGTTTCTTACCAGTGAAAGCTTCTTCAAGTGTACTCATGCCAAGTACTCTATGAGTACAATGGTTTTGCACATAAACCGTAGTGTTGCATGCTTCTGCCCACAAATGCATTGGTAGGCCCTGATCATGCAACATTGCTCGTGCTACACCCATGATTGTTATGTTCTTCCTCTCCGCGACCCCATTTTGTTGTGGGTTATGAGGCACTATGAGTTATCTTAAAATTACTTCTTTGCTGCAGAAGTTCTTGAATTCGTTAGAGATGTATTCTCCACAATTATCGATCCTTAGAGCCTTCACTTGCTTCCCCAACTCTTTCTTCACCAATTCCTTAAACTCACAGAAATTTGAGAATGTTTGATCCTTCTTCTGCATGAAGAAGATCCAACATTTATGAGAAAATTCATCAACAAAAATAACATAGTACTTATGTTTTCCCATTGAAGCAACCTAGAATGATCCACAAACGTCTGTGTGAACTCTCTCAAGGATCCCTGAAGCATGGTTCTACTTTTCATGAAAGGTGGAATTTATATACTTCCCCATGGTACAACCCTTGCATTGATCTAATTGAGAAATTTTTCCCATTGGAAGTCCAGTAGATATTTGATGCATGAATTTCAAGGCTCCATGATTAAGATGGCCCAATCGTCTGTGCCATAATTCACCCTCATCCCGGCTCACCACTTTTTCCACCTTGCCCATCATAGAAGCACAACCATCTACCTCCAGCTTGTAGATATTATTAACTCGAATCCCTATCCTCTTGGATTGACCCATTTTTTTATGTCGCAGGAAAGCTTTTCCATCGCTGAAAACAACATCATAGCCTCTGTCCTCCAACATTGCGACTCAGACCAATTCTTTTTTTTTTCAGACTTGGAACATGCATAACATATTTCAATTGAAATGGTTTACTTGAATCCCTCTGAAAGGTAATGGTACCAATTCCATTCTCACTGTATCATCCATTTTTTCCCATCTCTATATGCATTTGGAGATCTTTCTCCTCTAAGTCACTGAAAATTTCCTTATCTCCCATCATATGAAAGGAATCACCACTATCCAAATACCACACTGATATCAATGCACTTGACATAATGCATGCGATCAAAGAGAAGTCAAGCTAATATTTCAAGGCAAGGGCCTCACTAGCTGCAACTTCAACATTGTTCTTGTTTTTCTTCTTTGCAGACAGTTAGTAGCAAGATGCCCATGTTCGTGACAGTGAAAACACTTCACCTTGGAAATATCCAGCTTCTTGCCTTTAGACTCGAATTTGGAATGGAATTTATTCCCCTTCCCCTTCTTCACCTTGGCAGCCAAATCAAAATCCTCCTCATCATCATTCTTTGATGAAGAGCCATCTCTGGTGCTTCGCTTGAACTCCTCCTGCACCAGATCCGACCACAGTCGTTCTCAATCTAGAAATGTTTCCCATTTGTTGACAGAGTCTTCATAACTATGCCAACTCTTAGGAAGTCCCAAGAGAGCCAAGCTCACCAAATCATCATCAGGAACAGTTATTCCCACCCTCCCCAGTTCATCCTGACATTGGACAAACTTTGTGAGATATTTTGGAATGCTATCGCTCTTTTCCATCTTGATCTTCTTGATTTTATCTTTGTGCGCCAATTTCCTATGGTCGCTAATGCTTTGGAATAGATCTGTCAAAGCCTTCCACATAGCATATGGTTTGGATTTCCCATGGAGTCTTGAGATAATGTGGACTCAGACTCCCTCAAATAGAATCCTCCTTGCCTTTGCCACTTTCTTTCACTATGCATCAAGATTTGCAGCATTTGCCTTAGGAACATATTTTTCAATGAATTCCTTCAAGCCATTGTATTCGAGTAATTCCTCCATCCTGTCCTTCCAAGAAATGTAGTTCAAGAAGCCCTCGAGTGCATACTCTAAACTCAAGCCATTGAAATCCATTTCAATCTTGAATGAGCTGTAGCGCCAAGAAAGCCTTTCTGCAAATTCGAATTCTTTCCACCAACAAACTCAGCTCCTGCTTCAAAATTGCAATTTCCTGTGCTCCGATACCATGTTGAAGTGTAATAAAAAATATGTATTGCTTGGATTATCTTGATCTAACAATAATATGCTATTAATAAATACAAAATCACTTCTACAAAATATTTTCAGAATTTAAAACACAATCGCCAATCACAATATCATGAAGAAAGTTCAATCACACATAACGCAAATAATTTACCCGGGGAAATAATATAGCTAAAATCCCCACTATCTTCTATTATGTATTATATCATGGATCATGAAACAATTATATAAAAATTTCCTATCCAAGACCTCTTAGTACAATAGCTAACTGTCTCACACTGTCATATAAAAATTGGCAAGTGCCTTAGCCAATTTACTGTCTCCAGACAACTTACCTCCACTGCATAATCCCAGTGGATAGAAATCCCTTAATGAATGGAATCCTGCTTGCCTTGACTACGAAATCCTCATGGGCACATCCAATGTGTGTGTGGTTGCATGTGTGCAACCGATAACACAGAAAAGGAAGAGGGAAATTGAGGTCAAACGAGACTAAAGAGCTATTAAGAATTCTAAAGTCTAGAAATCAGCAGAAAACATAAACATGAAAACTAGTAAAAACAAAGAGCTTTTTACACTGATTCTGTAATACCTTCCCTAGTTATTCATTAAAGATGGAAAATAACACAAGATGTATGAATGAAACTTAAAGAAATAAACAATGAAAACTGGAAGATACAATACTCATCTGATCAGCACGATGATCATTAGTTCTGATGTCTATTTGCTTCAGTTTCTAGCATGCTGCTTCAACTTAACTCACATAAAATCCCAATGTTTTCAACAAAAAAGTCTATAGTAGTCTTGATAATTTTATTCCACACAAAATACTTCAAAGAATGAAGTATTTATACAAGTCAATTGTTTACAAGATATCTCAAAAGTTTTAGAGAATATCTCAAGAGAAAATAGGAATTATTAAATAAGAAGAGGGACAACTACAAATCAGATGGGCAAGTTGTCCTTTTTTACAAGAAAAATAGAACAATTTATCTAATCAAACAAATTATTTGTCTTGTTGGAAGTATTGCTGGCACTTGGGACAATATATTGTGGAAGATGACTTGTAGTATACTCCTCCTCTTTCACGTTTTGATCTGATACTCTTTTACTTTGTTTCTTCACTGTTTACTGCTGTAAATTAGAAATAACCAACAGTAAATCTTGTTTTTACTGATACACTTTGACCACTGATACTCTTTAACCACTGATTTTTCATCTTGATATACTTTGACTGCAAATTTTCATAATAAATCAGTTAATTCCTACCATTGTTCTACACTGGGAATTCTCATATTTTTCAGTTTCCTATAACTTTCATCTGCCTCTGTATACTTAGAAAACTTGGGCTTAACCATGAAAATATGTTTGATCTCATTTTTTAAAAAGAACAATTTTTCAAAACATTCCAAAATGACTTTACCAGTAGGAGACCCTTGTGGCAAAGGTTTGTTGACTTGCTCTTTGGCATAAGCCCTGATTTTGTTATCACAGTCCTTCTGTGGTATCAATTTTTCATTTAAAGCATGAATATCTAGTAGGTCTGCTTGTGTTAGTACTGTGTATTTGGACCAAAATCTTGTGATTGCCAAGTTCATATCCTTGCACCCGTCCTCCAAATTATTCATCATATTTATTTTATTCAGGATTTTCTTAATTTGTAATATACTTTCAGTTTTGTCCTGAATTTTTAGCTCTTAAAGCTCTTCTCTATGTTTGCTATTAATAAATGTGATAAGCTTCATGGCTTGAGCAGGTTTATCAGCCAATTCTTCTTTTGTATTTTGTATTTCTATTTGGGCTACTTTGAGTAACTCTTGTTGTTCATAAATAATTTGGATTGAGGGCCATCGCAAATGTATGCCCTGAATGATGTTGTTCCAAAGATAATTTTTTATATAAGATACCTGCTCAGTGAGATTAACCTGTTGTTGAAGAATATTTACCTGTTCCTGCAATTTTTTGGCTCTCTGCTCATGTCCTTTGGAAGTGATTAATGCATCTCTGTTAGATGTTTCCAGATTTCTAATGGTGCCTTTTAAGTTGATTATCTCTTTATCTTTCAAGGACATGTCTTCCATATCCTTTACTATAGCAACTGTTTCCCCTGTTGGATTTTCCTGTGAAGTAGATGAAGAAGTGGCAGAGATATCTTTAGAAGTAATTGACACTATAGTTGCCAATAATCCTTTCGGTGCCAAATGCTCTGCCAATGTAGAGGGAACAATTGTACTTACAGTTGGAATAACTGTGGGAATGGAGACTTGCTGAGCTTTCTTTAAGGTTTCATTTTCTTGCATTAGATATTCTATTTGATTTTCCATCTCTTTAATCTGAGCTATCATTTTCAAAACTAGTTGCATAGTTTCCTCCTTATCTGTCTTTTCCTGAAGAATTTATTTTGCCTGAGGGTGTTCTCTTTCTGGCAACTTGAGTTGCTTTCTTAAGGCTGCAATATCCTCATTCTTTTTCCTTATCAAATTCTTAGAAACTTCAGTATTAGAAGGATCTGCTCCAGTTTTAATCACCAAATCTTCTAAGGACTTGATCCTCAAATCCTTAGCATGAAGAGATGCTTTATATAATTTCGTTTGGGTCTGTAAATTAGATACCGTTTTCTGAAGCATGGTAGCACTCATGGTCTTGCTTACTACCTTTGAATATATCATCTCTGATGCACTCCTGTGGAACTCTATTTGATCTAGTTTATGTATAGTATCATCATTCACTGCAAATTCTGTCTTCCTGTAGTCTGTGGCTGATTTTGGATCTGTTATAGCTGGTTGGAGAAAAGACATGATCGTTTTATTTGTTGAGTAATCAAATGCTGCCACTAATCCATCTTTATCTCCTAGTTTTTCCTTCAGAAGTTTAGAATAAACTTCATTCTTGACATCTTCATTCTTTTCCCTGATTTTCTTGAACCTCTTCTGCATATCAGAATCAGTTTCTTCTGTTTTTTTAGAAGAAGAGGGAGCTTTTGTATCCATTTCTAATTCAACCATTTCCTTACCTTTTCCTCGTGCTTGTACCTATTCATTCTGAATTTCCCTAAGTGTTTCATTAACATTCATGGTGGCATCATCATTTTTTTGCTGATCATTAGTATCATCTACATCAATGACTCCTTGTTTTTCTAGGGTAGCCATTTTGGCATTTTTGCTGTAGACTGTTTTAAATTTGTTTTCAATGATTGTCTCGGCCAAATATCCTTCTTCTTTCCTTGGTATTTTATTGGATACCTCTGCTGGTTGGTTAACTGTAACCACCTGTGTACTGTCCATTTGATTTTCCTGTAGATTATTTGTTTGTATCTCATGATCATCATCAATTAAAGTGTTTGCAAACCATTCCAACTTATTGGCATATTTTTCAATTAGTGGCTTTGATTCATGGAGGAATGCGACCAACTTGCATTGGACTCTGAGATTGCACAGAATACCTTAAGGGTTATAGTTCCAGTAAAAAATCTCTTGGAACCTGAATGCTGCTCATTTGCTGCTTACTTCTTCCAAAGCATCTCTGCTATTAACTATGAAAGAGCCAATTTGACTTTTCAATTTGAATTGTGCCTTCTTTTTGGATGCTATAAAGGTTACAGCATCATCATTTAAAATCTGTCTCAAATATTCCAAAGCAAAGATCCTTGTGGTTAGAAATTTTGGTAATTTGTATGGGGCCAAGATTGCACCATACACTCTGATTTATGTATGGTTTTTATACAAATACCAATCTCCAACTTTACAGTTTTCAGACAACTAGAAAATCATTTGGATTTCTTCATTTATTCATGGTGGTTCTACTTTATCCAATAAACTGATGGCAGGTCTGATAAATAAGTCATTGAAATCACTGTAACTGTACTCACTGCTATTTTTTCTAAGAAGAGAAGTCCAAAATATTACTGAAAGTGGTTTTCCCTCCATATCCATCTTCTGTAATGCAAAGGGAAAACTATATACTTGAGAGAAAAGGAAAATATGTAACAGATATGATGTATATCTGAACACTCCTTCATCAGGTAACTTTATTAGCTGATAATGTATATTGTCTGCAATGAACTTGGAAAATTCAAAGACCAATTCAGGCCGTTGTCCAGGAGACAAAGTGGAGAGGAACCCTAAAATGGAAGAATTTCATGAACTCATCATTAACATAGCCTAAAATAAATGAAAACATGGAAATGACCTGTCTGGAGCCGTTTGGAAAATCAAAAGTATCATAAGGAGGATTTACCTTGGGAAGGTTGAAACTATTGGGCATGAAGTTTTAAAGAATTTCAAACTTCCTAGGGAAATCAAGGTCTAAATACATCTGAGTCAAGTCTTCAATTGACAATGATACTGCAAGTGGACTATGGCTTAGTTGGAGCATATCATTGATTGATTCAGCAGTTATGTAAAATAGGACCTCACTATCTTTGTTAACCATGAATCTTTGATCCGGAATATAATGCATCTGACACAACCTAATTAAATCCTGAGCAGGATGGGTGATGGGAACTATATATTTGGGCAAGTTGGATTCCCATACAGGTATGTCGTTGGCCATTTTCTTCTCAAAATTTTCATTGCACCAGCTATATACTTCCAGAAGATCAAATTCTAAAGTGGCATCAACAATTCTGTAATATAAATCAATCAAAGGATTGTTTTCTTCAGTAGTGACAGGAGGTTGTAAAGGTATGACTACTTCAGTAGAATCATCAGTTAGGACAGGAGTAGGTTTATCAATTTTGGGAGGTTTGGGATTTGGAAGCTTGCTGGAGGCAGGCTTCTAAGGTTTAGGACCTCTAGTTCTATGGGTGACCTGCTTCTTAGTCATTTTTGAAGAAAATGAGCAAGATTAAATTGTTTGCTCAGCTCTTTATGGAAGCAGAAGGTCAATTAAGCTGATTTGGGAAGAACTCAGAATCTGGACAAGGGTTTTATGAGGAAAATGCAGATTTGTACAATGCAGAAGGTGGGAAAGGGATTTTCAATGGTTTCTTTAGTAATTAAAAGGTATTTTAATAGAAAGAATATCTTTCGGATGGTTAAAATTCTTAATTAGGAAGCGGAAAATTTTGGGAAAATTTTGACAGGGTTTCCCCTATTTCTTCAAGGTTTAAGTACTCTTAGATGAGTACTTTTGGCTTTTAATTTCAAATTAGTTTGATTTTGTACTTAGAAATTTGAAATTTGCAGGCTTGGATTACTAAGAAATACCTTTGAATAGGTATGTTCGCGGTCGCAGAAGATTGCAGGTGGTACCAATCTTCAAACTGATAGCATTTGTTTGGTATAAGGAACTGGGAGTTGTCGGTAGTAACTGTTCAAAGTGGAAATGATTTTTGGATAGCAAATTATTTCGAAATTAACTCTGCAAAGATGTATGTGATTATTTCTCAGAGGGATAGGATGCACATGTATGAAAAATGATAAAAAACTAAGGTTAAAAATTTAGTTTTATGGTTCATGCGAAGTATTAATTGCAGGTCAAGTTGACATGGCGTGAGTGATTTTTTGTTTGAAGCAAAAACTAGTGATGGTTTTCGCATTGCTTTCAAGTGGTAACTAGTTTTTAGCTTTAGAAATGTGATCCAATATAATTAGGATGTAGGATTTTACCCTGAACAGAAATTATCTACACACGAATCTTATAACAAAAAATAAACAATAGCGAGAGCATAAAACATAAAACAAATAAATACAAGGATTTTCCCCTGGATCCCAAATCAGGACGACCAGCTTGATTTTTCATTATATTCCTTTTAGTGTTACAATACATATATATACATGTGGAAGCATACATGAACCCTAATCCATTAACCCTGGATTAGAACATAACCGTAGTTCCCTTTATCAGATCTACAAAATATCAAGGGCCGAAAACCATCGTACCCAAAAACCATGTGTAAAATCATGCACAAAACCATGGGCGCGGACTACCCACCGAAAATTAAGGACCAAAAATTTTCGCTAGGGCCATGCCCCGGACCCTAACAAGGGGGGCGCCTGTGAACCCCCCGTTGTGCCCAGTGCAAAGGGGGGGCTATTGCCCCCCCTCTTACCCCCCCATGTGTGATTAGTCATGGAAAGAATATAACACATACCCAACATTCTCCCACTTGTTGTTTTATTTCCGCAGGGGGCCATAGGAGAGCTTAGTCAGTGGCCCAATTCTTCAACACCCATTGTTTCTCTACACCAAGAGAACTTCTGAGTGCTCACGGACTTCGTCAATGCATCTGCAACATTCTTCAAAGTGTCCACCTTTACCAGCAACACCCTTTTAGCCTCAACCATATCTCTAACAAAGTGATATTGAACATCAATGTGCTTTGTCTTTGAATGATAAGCAGGGTTCTTAGCCAAGAAAATTGCACTTGGCTATCACAATCTATCCTTATAGCTTGCTGTACCAACCCCATACTTGAACACAATCTCTGCAACCAAACTGCTTCCTTGCTTGCATGAGTGGCTGCTATGTATTCTGCCTCTGTAGTTGAAAGAGCCACTACAGACTGTCTTTTACTCATCCAACTGACCGCGCCTCCAAATAGGATAAACACATACCCACTTGTAGATCTTCTTTGGTCCAGATCTCCAGCCCAGTCTGCATCAACAAAACCACGAATGTCCAACATTCTTTCCAATCCTGGTCTTCCCTGGTAGCACAAGCCATAATCACTAGTGCCACGTAAATATTCTAAAACCCGCTTCACTGCTGTCCAATGCTCCTTCCCTGGGTTTGACATAAACCTGATCAATACTCCCACTGCATGTGCAATGTCTGGTCTAGTACAGACCATTGCATACATCAGGCTACCCACTGCACTTGCATATGGAACACGGGACATATACTCCTCTTCTTCTTGTGTCTTGAGACACTGTTCAGCAGACAGCTTTACACCTACAGGAATAGGAACATTCACCGGTTTACTATCCTGCATATTGAACCTCTACAATATAGTCTCAACATACTTCCTCTGGTTTAACCAGAGCTTCCTCTTTGCTTGATCTCTCTTAATTTCCATGCCCAAAATATAGTTTGCAGCACCAATATCCTTCATGTCGAATTTGGAGAACAGTTGGGTCTTCAAATCTTGGATAATTTATTTTTCATTTCCAATCAACAACATATCATCCACATACAAGACCAAATAAATAACACGGTCACCAATTAATTTAAAATAAACACAGTGATCCTCCTTGCTTCTGGTGAAGCCAAGTCCCCATATATAGGTATCAAATTTCTGATACCACATCCTTGGTGACTGCTTTAACCCATACAGAGACTTCTTCAACCTGCATACCAGTTCTTTCTTACCCTTCACCATAAAGCCTTCAGGTTGCTTCATGTAGATCTCCTCTTCTAGATCCCCATGAAGAAATGCTATCTTCACATCCATCTGTTCTATCTCAAAATCAAATGCAGCAGCAACAGATAAAAGTAATCTAATAGAAGTAACTTTGGCAACAGGAGAAAAAATATCACCAAAATCAATTCCCGGCACCTGGGAATAACCTTTTGCTACCAACCGAGATTTGTATTTCTCCACCTTGCCTTCTACATTCATATTCTTCTTAAACACCCATTTGCTCCCGATGGGCTTCCTTCCAGCTGGCAACTCCACCAGATCCCATGCCTCATTTTTGTGCGAGGATGCCATTTCATCAACCATGGCCTCCTTCCAGAGTTTTCCATCCTCTGAATCTAGTGTCTCCCTGACAGTTCTGGGATCATCATCAGTTATAGTTAAGGCAAAACCTGAACAAAAAGCAGATGGACTATACCTTTCTAGTTGCCTTCTTTCCCGATTTGATCTTCTCACAACTGGAGTTTGTGGCTCTTCCTCTTCTAAGTCTTCTTCTGTTGTAGAGTTTGATTCATCCTCCTTTAGCTCAAACTCTATCTTCTCAGGTTCCTTTGGTAGGACTTCATGTGTAACAACATCTTTCACCTCTCTAAACACCACATCTCAGTTGTACACAACCTTCCTTGTTTCTGGTTTCCAAAGCTTGTAACCCTTTAAACCATCCTTATACCCAATAAAGATGCACCTTTTAGATTTATTATCCAACTTGGTCCTTTTCTCCTTTGGAACATGTACATATGCATCACATCCAAATACCCTTAGATGTGAAAGAGAGGGTTTCGTACCAGTCCATACCTCATGTGGAGTCTTATCCTCCAACACTGATGAAGGTGATTTATTAACTAAGTAACATGCAGTCTCCACTGCCTCTGCCCAGAATTCTTGTCCTAACTTGGTACCACTGAGCATGCTTCTTGCCTTTTCCATCAGTGTTCTATTCAATATTTCTGCAACTCCATTTTACCGAGGTGTGTATGGAGTAGTCTTCTGCCGTGCTATACCACACTTCTTACAGAACTCTTCAAATTCCTTCTTGCAGAACTCCCCACCATTATCTGTCCTCAACGCCTTTATCTTCTTCTCTGTCTGGTTTTCCACCAGAGCCTTAAATTCTTTAAATTTGTTAAAGACTTCAGATTTCTTCCTCAAGAAATATATCCATGTATTCCTTGAGAAGTCATCTATGAATGAAACATAGTACACAGACTTTCCCAGTGATGGAACTGACACAGGTCCAAACACATCACTGTGTACAAGTTCTAATATCTTGTTCGCCCTCTTAGCACCAGAAGGAAAACTCACCCGATTCTGCTTCCCATATACACAATGTTCACAGAAATCGAAATCCAGAGAGCAATTAGACATACCTTATACCATACCATTTCTATGCAGTATCCGAAGGCCCTTCTCTCCAATATGTCCAAGCCTTTGATGCCATAGCATGGTCTTTTCTCCAGAGACAGCTAGGCTTTCCGCTCCACTTTCAGGAACCACATAACTATTACACCCATCAATAACAGTGCTACCTTGTAGCTTGTACATAGTTCCAGTCTGAACTCCCCGCATTAATACCAGTGCTCCCCGAACCATCTTGCAGGCATCTTTCTCGAACACTGTTTTTACACCTGCATCATCCATCTTGCTTACAGAAATCAGATTTCTGGCCAATGCAGGAATATGTAGAACACCAGGAAGTGTTCTAATCCTTCCACCTTGCAGCTTCATCTTGACCTTTCCACGTCTGACGATTCTGGCCTTCCTATCATCCCCTAGGAAGACATCACCACCATAATATTTCTCATACTCGCAGAACCACTCCCTATGGGGAGTGAAGTGAAAGGATGCACCTGAGTCAATCAACCATGACTCATGATCTACATGTGTATTTGAAGAAGAAGCCAAATACACATCCCCACCTTCATCCGAGGTGGTTTTTGCCTCTACATAAGGAGCATCATCAGATCCCTTTCCTTTCTCAGGAGCTTTAGATCTGCAGTCCTTTTTGTAGTGCCCTTCCTTTCCGCATTTCCAGCACACCTTTACAAACTTTCCAGGAGATTTAGATCTCCCTCTAGATTTGGATCTCCCACTCGAAACCTTATTCTTGTTTCTCTTCTGGGACCTTCCTCGTACAGATAAGGCATCTCCATTCTGACCCTCCATATTTCTCCGTCTCATTTCCTCCGACAGCAAGGCTGAGACAATGTCATCAAAATTCAAGGTAGTTGTATTGCTACCTATTGCAATAACCAGACTGTCCCACGAGTCTGGTAGAGAACACAACAAAATGATGCACTTATCTTCATCTGAGATTTTAATATCAACAGATGACAGCTGACTTACCACAGTATTGAAGGCATTCAGATGCTCTGTCACCGAGTCTCCATCCTTCATCCTCAGGTTATACAGCTTTTTCCGCAGGAACAACTTATTCACCAGAGACTTAGATTGGTACAAAGTCCCTATCTTTTCCCACAAGGTCTTCGTCGTAGCTTCCCCAGATACATTCAACAATACTGAATCTGAGACACACAACCGTATTGTGCTCTTAGCCTTCCGATCCAGTTTCTTCCAGTCTTCATCTGACATTGCCGTTGGTTTAGTACTTGGATCTACCGCGATCCACTGATCTTTATCCACCAGCAGATCCTCCATCTTGAGCTTCCACAACTCAAAACTCTGACCATTAAATTTCTCGATCTCCATCTTTCCGTCGCTCGCCATCTTCTTTCACGGCAAGAATCGATCCCGCAGATCTCCCATTGAACAGGGTCTACCTCAGGCTCGAGCAAGAAACCCTTAGCAGCAAAGGCGTCCCCTTGAAGCCAAAACAAATCTGATACCAAATGTAGGTTTTAAACCTGAACAGAAATGATCTACACATGAATCTTATAACAGAAATAAACAATAGCAAGAGCATAAAACATAAAACATATAAACACAGAGATTTTCCCCTGGATCCGAAATTGGGACGACCAGCTTGATATTTCCATTATATTCCTTTTAGTGTTACAACACATATATATACATTCCGAAGCATACATAAACCCCAATCCATTAACCCTAGATTAGAACATAAACGTAGTTCCCTTGAACAGATCTACAAAATACCGGGGCTGAAAACCATTGTACCCTAAAAACATGTGCAAACCCATGCACAAAACCATAGGCAGATCCGCCCACCGGAAAATAAGGACCAAAATTTTCGCTTCCAGGCCGCGTCCCAACTCGATAGGGGTGGGCCATCGCCTCCTCGTGACTTCCATCGTGCCCAACGAAAAGGGATGGCTATCGCCCCCCTTCTTACCCCCCCGCACGTGATTAGTCGTGGAAAGAATATAACACATACCCAACATAGGACACGTAGTGAGCAGTGGTTTCACAAAACAACTCTTTTCGCAAAAATTTTTGGCAGCTTCGCACGATCACTTTAGAAATGCGATATGGGATCCGTGCCGTCAGATGTGGTGGAGTGGAGTGAATGACTAAGATGTGTCGGGAAGATGTGAGGAAATAAGGTGGGACCAGGTACTATAATCTGTGCCGTTGATTTGGTAAGGGGAGATCGACGGTTTAAATTTGATCCGATAGGAAATGGTAGGGGCGGGGGAAGGATTTATCGGGTTTCTTTCGGACTGTCGGATTAAAGGGATTAGGATGATCATAGGGTCAGGAATGAATGCAAGGGGGCTTTCATTTATGTTTAATGAAATTTATGTATTAAAAGGATTTTATACATGGAATGGATGGATCATCATATTAACCAGGGTTTAATATTGTGGTAGGGGAATATGTATCGGGAAAATGGGATAAGGCTAAAGTTGTCACCATGGGTAAAGCTTATGAGGGGAAAGGTGAATACACTTCCTTTTCTTTGCTGTTCTATATACACATTGTGTAAATAAATAGCGCATTTGTAATATTATTTTTATTATATAGTTTCAGATTTGTCAAAGGTCTAAAACTATGAGGGAGAGGGGAAATATTTTTATGGGTAGTTTTGTGTCAAAGGGGTAACTTCGGGATGTTTTTCAACATGTGCTTAATATCTTTGACACAAAAGCATATATTAAATGCGTTTTTTGGGATATTAAATAAAAGGGAACTATATTAATAGGACTAGGATAATTGATAGGGAGTTAATAAACTATGTTATGTGTTAATATGAAAAGGGAAAAGTGAATACTCAAAACATACAATTACAACCAAGAAAAGTGAAGATCAAAGCAAACTTGCATTTATGATAATTTCATCACTTCTACTTAGGATAAAATGTCATTTTGAGGGTTTTATACTTCATAAAATGTAGGAAGTTAATCAAATGGGGATTAGAGCATCATTAAGTAAAAATGAGGTTTTTACTTGTGATTTTTCCTGGTAAATGAATGCATGAATGGAAAATGATGTGATTTGTGGGATTAATATAGACATTTAACATTTTCAACTAATCAGCCATAGAGCCTTGGGTCCGGTCCCAACAGAAGTCAAGGAAATGCCTTGAGCCTTTCTGACTGATAGTTTAGAATGATAAATGGCTATGGGAAGGGAAGTTAGTTATTTGAAGCCCTGGTGAATAATATTTACAATGATGCTTCTCACCTTCTTCTACCTACCCAATTTCAATTGCTAACATTTTTTCTTCCATTTTGATTAGGTGCATTGAGCTAGCAACCTTTACAACATTTATTCTTTCTGAAAGCAATAAAACTATCTAATTTTACACTTATTTCATCCAGGAATCCAGATTAAACTGTTGGATTCGCTGATTCTCTACGTAACTCTTGAATTCTCATGATTAAACTGTATGACAATTATTTATTCTCTATCTACAACAAGTAAAATTGAAACATGACAAGTCAAGATTAAACTATTCAACTCATCATGGATTATGGCATTTATTGACACTGCCATAATCAACTGCAAAAGGTAAAAGTAGTGGCATGTAGACTTGCACACTTTCATGTTTTATTCATCTTTTTCTTTTGGGGTCTATTATTTTTTCTAAGTTCTTTGATTGTTCTTTTAGGACTTTTTATCCTCTTTTTTGATTTTTTGATTTTTTACAAAATATGGGAATACAACTTGCAGAAGGCAAAGTATGTACATATTTACAATATTACCATCAGTCAAGTCAAAATTATGAATCCTATATTTATAGGTCACTAATAGTAAGCATTACAATAAAGGGATTCTAAAGTATAATTACTAAAATGGGAATTTTCTCCAATAATTTCCAAAAACCTTGTTAAATTAAAAGATGGGAAATCATATTTAAGCATTATCATGCTTTTATGCACACAAACAATATCTAAAAATGATACATTTCCCCAACAACCACATGTGTGTAGTTAAACATCTTGTATTGCCACATAATATGTGAACAAGAGTTATCATATCTGTTAAGTCCCTATATTAATAGTATAGCCCCTTATTATGTTAGTGTAGCCCCCTTTATTGTTATTATTGTACCCCTGTAACCCCCATATTGTTATTATTGTGCCCTTACATTATTATTGTTAGGTCGGCTAGGATTACATTATGGCCCCATGGACTCCTATATATAGAAAGGAGGTTTTGTAAATTGTATGTCGATGATTGTTCATTTATGTAATGTATTGGAGGTTGCCCCCTCGAGAAGTAGCTTATTTCTAAGGCGTTCATATCTCTTTTCTTCTCTTTTGGAAGTGGTTACACAACATTTGGTATCAAGGTTTGGGATTCTAAGTTTATTTTAATAGCGATTCATCATTAAATTTTCGCTATAACTTTTTTTTTTTCTCAGCTTAGGCTGAAATTTTTATGGTGCGAAGCTGAAATCTTGAGGAAGTTTTTCTAAAAATTTCAGAGCTTGGTTCACAATATTTTCGGAGATATGATCTGTGGAAGTTAGGTTTTTTTTTTCAGGATCCTAAACAGGTCATCGTGGCATTTGCGCTATAAAAAATTTTCTACGAAGGTTCAGAATCTGAAATTCATATGGTGCGAAGTTGAAATCTTGAGGAATTTCTTCAAAAACTTTCAGAGCTTGGTTCGCAATATTCTTGGAGATATGATCTGTGGAAGGTAGTGCTTTTTCAGGCTCCTGAATTTCATCTCAAAGAGGTGATCGTGGGAAAAGTTCAATAATTCTCTCTCTGGGCATTGGATTTGAGTGCCGTAAAAATTGGTTACAAGTACACGGACAGTAGTTTCTTGGCTATCAATTTCAGAGACAAAGGACAAAACAGTGACACGTGGCAAGTCGTACAAGTTCGCTCTACTGAACCAGTCCATAATTAGGTCATTGTGGGAGATTGGACACAACTTTGTCTTGGAGAATCAAAATCAGGTCAGACCAGTGGCATTCAAAAGAGAATTCATAGGGATACTTCAGTGCTGAATTTTAGATATTGAAGTGCTGAAATCACAGAGATAATCCAATGTCAATATCGAGCTCCTCAAAAGCAAGAAAAAGGTGTGTATTTGTTTTTTTAAATTGCATAACATTTGTTTGAAAAAATAGTTTGAAGTGATTCCAAGGGCATATTGAAGAATATTTATCAGAATTGGGTTATATAATGCCTCCAAAAAATAATTCCATACCCATTAAGCCCTCAGAAATCTATACAATGATGCATGAAGAGGAAGAATTGCAGTATGAGATATCAAAATTATGGTACCAAGTGCAACAAGTTTCGATCTTACGAAGAGCAATCGAAGATGAAATAGATGGTTTAAAAGAAGAAATGGAGGCTAAGTTGGATGGTTTGAAGTATCAAATAATAGCTAATATGGATGATAAATTAGTGGAAGATCACAGCGAGCATCAACAACAAGTTCTCCAACTCTCAAAGGATAACCCAACTTTGGTGCAGAATCTAATGAAACAAAAAGAAGATCAACATCACATCGAAAGAAGTTATGAAGCAGTCATAGAAATAAGAAATCGACAAGTACGATCAATTTCAGAGTATCTCAGCAAGTGGAAGAACTTTCGTGTAGAATATTTCACATGGGAGGATGAGAATTTTATACAGAAGCATCAAGAAATAATCAAGCGTTGAGGACAACACTTGTTTAAAGGAGAGGGGCATGTTAAGTCCCTATATTAATAATATGCTTATGTGTATTGAGTGTGGCCTTCCCCTTTTATTGTGTATTGTACTTACCACTTAACCCCCATATTGTTATTATTGTGCCCTTACATTATTATTTTGTTGGGTCGATACTGAAGGATTACATTATGGCCCCATGGACTCCTATATATAGAAAGGAGGTTTTGTAAATTGTATCATCCAAGAATTTTTCATTTATGTAATGTATTGGAGGTTGCCCCCTCGAAGTGGCTTATTTCTAAGGCGTTCATATCTCTATTCTTCTCTTTTTGGAGCTGGTTACACAACAATATATCATTGACATTTATTTTTTTAATATATGAATGATAATATATAAATTTCCCTTTGCTGAATAGTAAGGTCTCAAAGGTCAACGTCATAGCAGTTTGTTGTCCAGGAAAAAAACACAAAACACGTCCAACATCAGTACCATGATTGGGAAACAACCTTTGACGATATTTTGGGCATGATAAAAAAATGTGCATTCTAAGGATTAAAAATTTCATGACATATTAGAGAAAACCATTCCCACAAGACACTTGGGCCAGTTGCCTCCTCATTTATAAACTCCACGGAAATACCTCCTTGGAAAACTTCAAATTCTGCATAAGACAGTAATTCAAATGTTTCTGTCAGCAACTGAGATTTTTGAATAATAATCTCTTGTCATTCTTCATGGTCAACCTGTGGTTTAGGAAGAATTTCCATTACAAGTTGCTTCTTAGACTCAAAATAAAGAAGAAACCCATAGTCAAGTATCCAATAATGGTCATCATTCTGTCAGATTTTCTGATAAATCCTTAACACACAGTGAGGAATTTATTTTCCTCTTTAACATAGAGAAATCATTAATAAAACTGTAGATGGAGCATTAAAAAATAGATAGACACAGTGTGGAGTGAAAACTCTGTTTTTCATTAACATACTTTCAGCTATTAAAATCTTTAGTCTTGAGAACTGTTGTTCTGGATTTATGCATATGCTACTCCACTGCTCTATTGCATACTCTAGCACTCAAGCTCACTATAGCACACACTATATTCAATTTGTTAATACAACATATTTATATATATGTGTGTGTGTGTGTGTGTGTGTCTGTGTTTTTACAATGCAGGCCGTAGCCATAAAAAAAATTAACCTAAGTATAAAACTATATGAAAATAAAAAAAACATGTCACCGCGACATTTAAAAATATAACATAACAATGTTGTGATGAGGAGCGATAGATTTATCGCATGGAAAATTGTGTCAGGTGATGTCAGCATCGAGCGGTGCGAAAAATGAATGGTGAGGAATTTACGAAGGGCTTATCGCATCAAACGACGCATTGACTGACTGGACTTCGCTTCAATGCGAAGAAGTGCTATTGGCTGCTGGAAGGACAAGATGGCATGGTGGGGTCGTGCTATCGCGCGGTTGCGAAGGAGAGATGACGTGGGAAAGAAGCGATGTGATAAGTGTCGATTGGTTGAGAGGTGTGATGTGGATTGGTGGGGTCCATTCATTGTACGAATTAAATAGGGATGACATGGCGTGTTTGAATTCGAACGGTATGGCGCGGTAATTCAATGTGGTAGGTGCATAAAATTTATGGCAGGGTTTGTGTGGGTCAAACCACAATTTTGCATATCCGAGGGGCTACGGTAATGCAGCTATTTGAAGGGGAATTAAACGAGGAATTGAATGCACAGGTTGAGTGCAAAACCAAAAAAAAATTGTTGCTGCTGTCGTCCTTTAACTTCAAATCAAAATTGATGTTTTTGTCCTGTTGATTCAGATTGTAGTTGGGGTTATTTCAAACACTCCCCCTTAATCACAACTACTGCTATCTTACATTCCTAGACGTTTTTTGAGATAATTAAAACTTTTCTGCTCCAATGTTTTTGTCAAAATATCTGCAAACTATTCCTCTATTCTACAATGTTGTAAAACAACTTCTCCATTGTTCACCAATTCTCTTATATAACGATATTTTGCATCAATGTGTTTTGTTCTTTTATGAAACACTGAATTCTTGGATAATGCTATTGTTGAGCTATTATCACAATAAATTGTTGTGCCTTTTACCTGTTCATGGCATAAATCTCTTAACATTTTTCTCATCCATACCGCTTGACATGTTGCTGTTGTAGCTGCCACATACTCTACTTCTATTGTTGATAAAGCCACAATTGGCTGTTTCTTAGAAGCCCATGAGATGGTTCTTGATCCTAAGTGAAAAATATATTTAGAGGTACTTTTCCTGTCATCTATACTTCCAACCCAATCACGGTTAGTATAACCAATTAAATCAAAATTTTCTGAAGAGGTGTATAAAATACCTTACCCATTTTTTCCTTTCACATACCTTAGAATTCTCTTTGCTGGTTGCCAATCTGTCTCCTTTGGCCTTTCCATAAATCTGGAAATTAAACTTACAACATGCATAATATCTGGCTTATTTGCAATCAAATACATTAGGCTGCCAACTATGCTCTTATACAAACTTGGATCTACATCCTTGTTGCTATCTTCCTTGCTCAGTTTCAATCCCATCGCTGTATGAGTTATTGCTGCTTTGCAATCCTACATGTTAAATATTTCCAAAACTTCTTTCACATATTTTTCTTGAGAGATAAAAATTTTATTTTCATTTTTCTCTACTTCTATTCCTAAGAAGTATCTCAACAATCCCATATCAATCATCTCAAATTATTCTTTCATGATTGTCTTAAAATTTTCAATGAGGTAAGCATAATTACCTATGAATATCACATCATCAACATATAAGACAAAAATGAGCATCTTACCATCCTTTTATTTGATGTATAATGTGGGTTCTCCTTCACATTTCTCAAACCCATTTTCAAGTAGATAGGCATCTATTCTACTGTACCATGCTCATGGTGCTTGTTTCAACCCATACAAAGCCTCCTTCAACATGCATACTTTGTGCTCTTGGACTTCTTTCTCATAGCCCAGAGCGTGTTCAACATAAACCTCTTCCATCAGTACTCCATTTAGGAATCATGATTTCACATCCATTTGGTAAACTTTCCATTTCTGTTGTGCTACTATGGACAACACCGCTCTCACTGTTTCCATTCTTGCAATTGGTGCAAACGTTTCTTCATAATCTCTTCCTTGTTGTTGCTTGTAGCCTTTGACAACAAGTCTAGCCTTGTGCCTTTCAATCTTACCTTCAGAATTAATCTTAGTCTTATAGACCCATTTTAATCCAATCACTTCCTTACCTTTTGGGAGATCAACTAATTCCCATTTATTGTTCTTCTCTATTGCATTCATTTCTTCATCCATAACATCTATCAATTTCTTATCTTTTACAGCTTCTTCAAAATGACTAGGATCTTCTATATGAAAATACAATGCAACTAAAGTGTTCATGTCTTCATTGGTTGCCTCTTTCTCATAGATTTTATTCAACTTTCTAAATCTAGTTCTTCTTTCACTTTCTGAACTTGTGCTTGTAGAAGCACTCAAATATACTCTTTATGTTGTGCTTGGAGAAACACTTTCATCACTTCTCAAGGGTGTTCTCATAGTTGCTTGAGGTGTTCCTTGTTGTGCTTGTGTTGGTGGAGGTGGTGCTGCTAATGAGGGATTTATTCCTTCCATTTCTTCCTCATCATCTTCTTGAGACAAACAAGTTTTTACATTTACCATTTTCTCAATGCTTCCATCCCAAGCTTCTTCTTCAATGAACTATACATCTCTACTTACTATGAACTTCTTAGTAGATGGGTTATACAATCTGTATGCCTTTGATTCTTTACTGTATCCAAAAAATATTCACTTCTTCCCCTTACTGTCCAATTTCTTCCTTAGCTAATTCAAAAAAATGTGCATAAGCCACACATCCAAATACTCTCATGTGTGTGACAAATCGTTTTATCCCACTCCATGATTCTTCTGGAAATATATTCACGACACTCTTTGTTGGGCATCTATTTAGCACATATGCTGCACAATGTACAACTTCAACCCAATATTCATTTGGAAAATGTTTTGCCTTCAACATGCTTCTTACCATATCCATGATGGTTATGTTTTTCCTTTCAACAACTCCATTTTGCTGTGGTGTATACCTTGCTGTAAATTGCTTGTGAATTCCATTTTCTTTGAAAAACGCAGAAAATATTTTGAGATATATTCTCCTCCTCTATCAGTCCTCAAAACTTTTATATGTTGTCCACTTTGATTCTCAACAAGAGCTTTAAAGTGGTAGAACTTCTCAAACACTTCACTCTTCATCTTCAAGAAATACACCCATGTTTTTCTTATGTAATCATCAATAAAAGTTAAAATATAGTGGTTGCCTTCTAAATATGGTGTTTTCATTGGTCCACACAAATATGAATGGACTATCTCGAAGGGTGCTTTTGCCCTTATGCTCTTTCTTGTTGGAAAGCTTTCTCTGTGTTTTTTTCCCAAGATGCAGCCTTCACATAGACTGTCTGGTTTCTCAATCAATGGTAATCAATTTACCATTCCCTTTCTATGTAATAAAATTAGGCCTTCAAAGTTGAGATGTCCAAATCTCAAATTCCATAGCCAATTTTCATATTTGGCCTCCTTTTGAAATGTCTCTTGAGTTACAACTTCCATTGCAACTCCTTTCTTCAAATTTTCTCTCGAGGAAACATTCTATTCCTTGTCATCTTCACTTATGCAATACATTGACTTCTTGGTGGTTTAGCCATGATGGTACACACATCATATTCAAACAATACATTGTAGCCCTTTTGAATGAGCTGTCCAATGCTCAAAAGGCTACACTTCATACTAGGTACATATTATACATCTGATATAGATTTCCTTTCTCCCTTTCTTGTCAAAACACTTACTTTTCCTTTCCCCATGATAGAGACTTTGTTGTCTGTTCCCAATGTTACTTGAGACTTCCCATTTTCATCCAATATGGAAAACATAGAGATATTTCCAGTCATATGGTTGCTACATCCTGAATCTAGAAACCATATATCTTCATTCTTCTCTTCAACCATATTACATGCTAAAAATAAATTCTCTTGACTTTGAGTTTCTTTAGTAAAGTTAACATTGGGTCTATTACCCATGTCATTCTGTTTCTTTCTACATTCATTGGCATAGTGCCCATACTTCTTACAGTAATGACATTGGACTTGGGATTTATCATACCTTTGTCGAGGTGCTTGATTTTGTGCTCCTTGTTGGCTGCAGCCTTGGCTTTGATTCTAACTTTGGTTGCTTCCCCTTCCACTTGTACTTGCAGGGCTGCTATTTTCCAAGCTATTGTAATTCAATACACTTTGATTACCATGATGATATTGTTAGTTATAAGCAAGCCTACTTCAGGATGAGGAGTGGAATTGCCCTTAACCAAGTCACTGCTCTTACCGAACCTAAAATGAGCTTCTTTCAACCTTCAAAGGAATGAATAGGTTATATAGAAGCGAGAAGACTAGCTCGACCCATAATCGACTAAATGAATGTGGATTCTTACATTTTTAGTACTACTTTCCTTCATATCATGCTTCTTTTCGTTGATGAAAGAGGCATGATGTAGAAATAAAGCAACCAAAACTCTCCTTTTTACTGTTCGTGGGTGGGATGCGCAGGCAGAATTTCGTTGCACTTTCTGTGAGGAAAGCCAACTAGATCTACAATGCTACAGTCATACAAGTTGTCTATCCAATGCATATATAGGCTCACATATATCTAAAAGACCCAGATAAAGACGAATTTAGTTTTTTAACAACTAATGTCTCAATGGGGTTCGAACTACCTGATCTTCTTTTCGAGTTAGGTCAAGCCTCATACTTCCTCAAAAAAAACATTTTTTCTCATGAAAAAATTGTTCCTGTACATTATTTATCTGATACAATCAATGTCGAGGTGAAAGATATTTTTATTATGAAACATCAAGTTCTTTATAGTGTTTTAGTGCAGTGATAATCTATGTATTTTCTTTGTCAATTTTGTGATAATGTTTACTCATTTCGGTTTTCTTCCACCAGGGACCATTGTTCACCAAAACCTTCATAACTTTCTGCAAGGTAGCCATTGTGTGTGTTTTTTAATTGTACCTAAGGAAAAGGTTAATTGTGCATAAATTTAATGGTCCATTTAGAAAAACAATTTTCTTCGAGTATCGATGGACTATATGTTTTTATTTGCATAGGAATAATATAACTAGATCAGTCTCAATTGTATAACTAAGTTAATCCCCTATTGAAGAAATAGACCTTAGATTCTCCATAGCATGGTTAAACAAGAAACAATAGGTTCAATGAAGAAAATTTAGATTCTCTATGGCATGGTTAAACAAGCAACAATAGGTTCATTAAGCTTCATTGAGCAACTATTTTTTTCTCCCTTAACATACAAGAACCAACCATCTAGCTCGATAGGGATCCAACCCAAAAACTAACTATCAAGTTTGTTAACTTCTACAAGAATTAGCAACAGAAATACCCCAATCTATTGGAGGGACATCAACAACAGTGATGCCTACCAAGCACAAATTAGGCCTAGTATACTTGTTGCTTTTCCTTCTCTGATTAGAGGAAAAATAAGCTCAGCGATGAATAGTGAGTGGAAAACCCAAGATTTTTCTCATACTTACTAATACAGTACAACGGTACTTTAAATATTACATGTAAATGAAGTGTTGCAACACCTTAACACACTAGGAGTAAGGTTACAAGGAGCTTGAAAAAATCCAAATTGCAAATGCAATTGGAAGAGAAAGGTGCAAAAGGCACACGTTTTCTCTTAATATTCTTATTCTTAGTATGTGCAGAACAAGAGGCATTATTCAAACAAATATTTCAACTTGCCTTGAAAAATTGTGTCGAGTAGTTCTTCTCGGTTTCATTTGACGCTTGTTATTTCCACTAGCTCTTCGGCAACAGAGCAACTCATTCTTTCCACTCGAAGTTTGTGGACATCAAGGTTTTGTTTGCTCTCCATCTTCAACAACTTTCATATTCATTGAATCTACTTCTTAAACAACTATTGATGCCACTAGCTATGCCACTGGTTCTGATGTCCACTAGCTATGCCACTAGTTCTAATGTTGCTTACCTTACCTATTGATTAGCCAATTTGGGGAGCTACCTAATGTTTAGTGGAAGGGACTTACTCATTTTATTCAATAGTCATGCACAGGAGAGTCAAATTCTAAAGCTTTGGTAGTACAAGTGCAGGTGAAAGGCCTTTGGTGGTGCACGTGAAGGTGAAAGGAGGAAATTTCAACAAGATGGTGAGAAACATATATGTTTATACTCATTACGATCCCCACGCCTTTGACAAAGCCCATAATTGTCACAAATATATAAGCCCACCTTGTCCTACCTTTCGTCAATTACCTGACAACATCAATGATGTTAATAATATAGCACATAGAATTTCATAACACATATAATTTAATAATGGTAAACTAAAGCTAGCACTAGTCCAAAGTTCTGAAATAAGATAGTGAAATCAATTGTAATATAGTTAGCATAATGTAAAATACACAAAATAGTTAAAAATTCTCTAAACTCTAACAAAAACTAATGCTAAAAACACGATTATAATTACTATAATCCCATGCTAAACAACAGTGACTAATAAAAACATATGTTTTCTTTCCCTAAAAATTTTTGTCAGTGAATATAATTTATCATAGTGCAAAGTTATAAAAAAAAAATGTTTATTAAAACTTTCACTTTGCCTTTTTCACAGTACAATCCAATCCACTTTAAACTAAGGTAGACCAAACTCAATTATATACATATTATGTATTATAATATAATTTGTATCGTAACTAAAATGTGTTTTTAATTAAATACTTTTATACTTTAAATTATTTTTTGATATAAAATACAAATATTTAATAAAATAAAAAAAATTCAAATAATATTACATAATTACAAAATGAATACACCAAATAAGATTTACATGAAATCTAAAACTGTGATTTACATTCTAACCTCTCACCCACAAGAAACAATAATAAAAATTAATTACACAATTTTTTCCCAAAATTTTATATAATATAAAGTAAAATATCTTTATTATCTAATAATTTATTATATTTATATTTATTGTAACATGTTTAATCACTAAACAAAACAACTTTACCAATTTACCATATATCTAAAAAAAAAAATTGGCATATGTACATATACTAGTACAACGCACCATATACGCACACATGATAATACATGTAAATGTATGGTGAATTATTCCAACAGGTTGCACAGTAAATAGCACAAATTTATTAACACTTATATAAGGTATTAAAGCAAGGCCTGTCGAATAGTTTTGGTGCCACGTATGATACTACTCATTTGTCCAGTGCACGATGGCTCGCCTGTAATGACAATGGTATTAATGATTTACAGATTAGAATTCGATGTGGTGTACTCGTAATATTTTTCATAATGATGATTCATGGCACCCATACCAATTCTTCTCTGGTGAGATCTCAACCCTCCACGAACTTGATTTCACGGTGGAAGCAAGATCTCAGATTCCTCGCTTGTCATGGTTGTTACTTTCTATGGACTTTCAGCACAGTTGATCTAATCGGACAGTGGATGCTAAAATTCCTATTTCTTACCTAAACTATCACCAAAGTTTTGGATCTTTCCGTCATTTTCCAGCGGTTCTCCACCGCACTGCAAGCTCTGCAAGTTCAGGGTTGTGTTTTTGGTTTTCGACTCTGGTTATGGAGTGAGAGAGGGTTTAAATTAGAGATGCATACCCTTCTCGCATCTGGAGGCCAACAACTCAAAAATGGAATGGTTTCAATTGTATTGGTCTAGTTAATTTGCAAATTCACGCAGGTCATATTGCTCATCGTTCACCCTACCAGTTTTTTCATTTGCTAGCACTTCATTTTCTGTTTGTTCTAGTCTGCTTTCCCACTAATACCCATGTATTATTCATATGCAGGTTCTTCCCAAGGGTTTTGCATAGGTTTCCCTTCATATTTTAATGGAATAGTTGTCTGCCACCTTACAGGTAAGGCTGAATACTCCTCTGGTTCTTCTCATGTTAATATCTGCTTCAACATACCAAGTGGCGCTTGGGTTTTTTGCAGGTTTTTGTCACAGAGTAAATACTTGGCATACATCGTGCTGGTTGGTTGTTTTGGAATGTTTTGGGATAGAGACGTTCATCTCTGTTCCAACAAGACAATTTAATGTTTAATATTTTGTGTGTAAAAACCCCAATGGCCCGAGTGCTGTCTAGGAATTGCTATGGTAGTTGGTACGGTTGGCAGATGTTCTCACAGTGAACAATGTATTTATTTTAAGCCTATTTTTCTGTTTGGCTGTTATGGAAAGGCACAAAGAATACTCTATCTGTTGAATTTTTCTTGTTTTTCCCCAGTAAAGGGTTTTATCAATGGATACACTATACAGTGGCGATTTCTGGTACATTTCAGTGTATTTTTTTTTAAAATATGAATGAAACTGTTTTTGTCTGTGTTGAGATTAAGGTTCTTGTCTACTTGCTCTGTATTTTTGTTAAGAAATAAATGACATGGTGTCGAGGACCTCTATCCACTATATATATATATATATATATCTTTCATGAATTTTCTTAGTAATTGGCATATATATTCTCTGAAATTTATACATAAGAGTTACGAACCCGTGAGAGCTATGCCCTGGTTTTGGTTTGTGATTTTTTCCTATTCATCATTGATAGTGTCATTAAGAACTTGGACAACTTATTTTTTTATGATTGCTTTGATATTATGATGTTTGAGGTTTCAACAATTTCATAAGTCATGACCTAGTAGAGGATTACACACTGGTTGACTGTGCTGGTGTTCGTAACACCTGATGGTCTATTGTATTGCTCTGTACCCCGAAGGGACAGACCTACTAGGCCACCGCTTGGCTGGTCAAACCCTGGGTGGTTATGGAATGCGTTTATTAAACAGATAAGTTTTCGGTTTTACTAGTATCTATTTCTATTGTCATCAGGCAAGGTTTTTCCATACCAGTTTGTTGTTAACAATTACTACCGATGTAATATACAGAAGTAATATTTATGCACTATCCCTCACTGGAGAATTCTATACTAATCTTATTAAGAGGAATTTCCTCGCATCATACTATTAACAGTTTAATTAGAACAGTAGAAACTACATACCCTATTTTCATTTCTATTGTACAAGATTTAACATAGATCTGCAACATATTACACATTCCTTTCTACTGTACAAGATTTAACGTAAATATGAAACATATACAAATTTATATTTATATGTTTTTGTGCTTTATTTAAAAGATTATCGACCTTACCGAGCTTGGCCAAGCATCCCAACCACGAGAAGGAAGAACTTGTCCACTTCTCCCCACATAGCTCTGGCTCTTGAGCAGTTCACACAGTTTTCTACATAGTTCCACCCTGGCAACGACACTCCAGTCCAACCTCTAGTGTTAGATAGAGCCTTTACCCCACTGGCTCTCCCTATCCAGCTCAACCTCTGGTGTTAGATAGAGATTACCCCACTGGCTCTCCTTGTCCAGCTCGGGAGTTCTCTCAGGCAGTGTCTTGCCTTCCTTCAATAGACTATTGTCTTTTGTCTGTTATCACACCCTCTTTCTCTCCCGAGAATTGAGGAAGAAAAAACAACCCCTTTCCCTCTCCATATTTTCAATAATTCTCTAGAGAGGTGGTTATAACTATGCAACTATCTCAACTTCTTAGGGCTTAACTTAATTACAAGCTAGCTCTTTCTTTTATTTAAAAGAACACAAACATAATATTTATATTGAATTTAAAAATGATACAAAACATCCTCATATTTTATTTGTACTTAAAATATATTGAAAATAAAATAGTTAACACAGTAAATCTAAGTAACCCATAGTATAGTTTGGAAATAGTAGGGGGGTTACTCATTCCCCCCCTTCAGCATAACATCGTCCTCGGTGTTCATTCCATACCATGGAATAGATTGGGGCAAGCTTGTTTCATCAACTCTTTATCTTCCCTTGTGGCCTCTTTTAGGATGAAGTGCATCCACTACACTTTAACCTAGGCGACCACTCGCCTCCACAGTGTGGCTTCTCTCCTGTCGAGAATACGAAGGGGTTCTACCTTGAATTCTCCGTCTGCCTCGACTTGCCACTCAATATAGTGATTATCAATACATGTTATTATAATCTATCCCATCTATCTTTTATAAATTACTTGGTACAACTACCTTACATCTTACCACTTAATTATATGTTGGGTGTCATATACGTATTTATTTAACAGAGAAACATGAAACACATTATGGACCCTTATATAGATAGGAAGGGTCAACTGGTAAGCTACCAGACCTATCCTCTCCAAAATTGGAAGGGTCCACAGTAGAGACGTGCTAATTTAGCACAAACATTACACTACAAGGTGGTTTTTCTGTGTTTGATTCTTAAGTAAACGTGATCCCCCACTTGGAACTCTTTATGAGTTATTTTCTTGTCTGCATAAATTTTCTGTTTGTTTTGGGTAGCTTGTAGATTCTGCTGAATCTTTTAAACTTCCTGATCCATCTCTCTAACCATATCTGGGCCCAAAATCATCTTGTCCTCCAAACTACTCTAATTGATGGGTGTTCTACACTTCCTACCATACAATACTTCGTAGGGACTCATTTTAAGTGACTCATGATAGCTATTGTTGTATGTGAACTCCACTAGGTGGAGAAACTCTTCCCGCTTAGTAGGTTGATTCATTACATACATGCGCAACATATCCTCTAGTGCTTGATTCACCCTTTCTTCTTGGCCATCTATATGTGGGTGATAAGTAGTGCTAAAGTGTATTTGAGTGCCTAATACAACAAAGAGAGTTTTCCATAAGGTAGAAGTTAATTTTACATATCTGTCAAAAATAACTACTTTGGGTATTCCGTTTAGTTAGAATATTTCTTTCATAAAAATATCTGCAATATCCACCACTTTGTAGGTGGACTTTACCAAAATAAAGTGAGCAGTCCTTCTTAGCTTGTCCACCACCACCATAATGGAGTCGTGTTGCTTCTTGGTCTTAGGCAGCGTTTTATAAAAACAACCGTAATCATTTCCCATTTCCATGTTGCAATGGGTAGGGGATTTAACAAACCTCTAGGATATTGGTGCTCATATTTTACCCGTTGTCACTCCAGATGTTTCGACAGATATTCTGTGATATATTTACGCATCCCAGGCCAGAAGTGATTTTTTTTCAATGCGGAATTTTTTTTTGATATCCTATATGAGCTGTGTAAGGACGACGATGTTGCTCATCCATTAATAATTTTTTAATGGATGCTTGATTAGGAACATAGATCCTTCCATGGAAGGTCAATTGGCCTTGGTCATTAATTCCATATTGATTTGTTTTTCCCATTTTATCTAACTCTTGGGTGTGATGCCAAAGGTGCTTGTATTTTGGGTCTTCAAGAGTGGACTCAGCAAGTGGCCCTGATATGTCGAATTCAATGTGGTGGAACTGGATCTCATACACACATTGTACCTTTCTACTTAACAAATTTGCTACACGGTTTTCCTTGCCTTTTAAGTTCCTTATATCGAAATCAAATTCACTTAAAAACGCACTCCACTTGGCTTGTCTAGCATTTAGAGTTGTCTCACTAAATAAATTGGTCAGACTAATATGATATGTTAGTAGTAAAAATTTCTTTCCCAACAAATAATGGTGCCACATTTTTAATGCATGAATTACGACTGTGAGGTCCAAGTCGTACGCTGAGTACTTTTGTTCGTGCTCCTTTATCTTGCGAGATTCATATGCCACTACCTTATCCTCCCACATAAGGACTCCTCCCACACCTTCTTTACTTGCGTCCGTGCACACCACAAACTCTTTTCCTGGATATGCCACCTTCAAAATTGGGGTTGAGGTTAACAATTATTTTAGTTGTTCGAATCTTTGTTGATACTCTGTTTTGCATCGAAATTCTCGCCATTTTTTTTGTAGGGAAGTTATAGGATATGCGATTTTAGAGAAGTTCTTGATAAATCGACGGTATTAACCCACCAAATCCATGAAATATATTATACCAACAATGTTTTTCGGAATATTCCATTCCATGATGGTCTGGATCTTCTCAGGGTCTACAACTATCCCTTCTGTTGATATTATATGCCCCAAATACTGAATTCGGTCTTTGAAGAAATCACACTTGTTGTATTTGGTGTACAAATGAGTCTCCCATAAGGTTTGTAACTCTATCTTGAGGTTTTTTTCATGCTCCTCTTGATTTTTTGAGTAAATCAAAATGTCATCAATGAAAATGAGCACAAATTTATCTAAATAAGGTTGGAGGATGCCATGCATCAAACTCATAAAGGTGGTAGGAACGTTAGTAAGGCCAAATGGCAGTACTACAAACTCGTAGTGAAAATATCAATTTCAGAAGGAAGTCTTACAAATATCTCCTTCCTTGATCTGAATTTGATGATACTCAGACCGAAGATCAATTTTAGAGAACACACTCGCTCCATAGACTTGATCAAACATATCATCAACTCATGGGAGCTTTAGGTACCTACCCAGGTTCTATTTTGCTAGTTGCTTCCGCAGTTGTAGCCTTAGACTGCCACTTTTCCTTTGGCTATGATTTGTCCAACCCTCAGTTTATTGAACCTCTTTGTGCATTTTAAGGAGTTGTTTTAAAATCCCTGAAATTCTGGGAGTTTCTTGGTGCTTTCTTCTGGTTCTAGCTTTTACCAATGTCTCTCTTCTTGGTTTGCTGGTAGCACATTCGTGCCTTCTTGATGGCCTCATCCATTGTTTTAGGGTTGTCGAACTCAATTATTTATTTCATAAAGGTAGGCAAAATACTCAAGAATATCTGCACCTTAGCTCTTTCCTCATGTAAATAGGGTACATATCTTAATAAAGTAGCGAACTTGATGATGAACTCATCCATAGTTAGTTGTCCCAAGAATAAATTGTGGAGTTCCCTGGATTTCTCATCGTAGAACTGCTATGTCAAGAATTTATTCTTGAAGGATTTCTGGAAATATTTCCAATTCGTCCTTTGATCATCAATTTTTTGCACAATTTTAATTTCCTCCCGCCACATAGTTGTCTTTCCACATAGCTGATATATAGCCAATCGAGCTCTGAGATTGTTGTTATAGCCATATACTTGAAAATACTTATTCATTTCAATAAGCCTATGCTTCAACTGCTTTTTTATTTTCTCCATCATAGGTGGGTGGCTTGATATTTTAGAAATCGCCCTGTAATTATGCTTGTTGTTTCTTTGTCATTCTTTGATCTTGGGCATTATCTGACTCTTCCTCATACTCACTCCTTTGCCTCTCATGGTGGTGACTGCGTTGAGTATGACACTATTCTTTCTCATTTTCAGCATGTTGATTATTCCTCTCATACTAAGTTTCATGTTCAGGATTCGGTTGGTATGCTCGGTTATTCTGTTTATCATAAATACTTTTTAATATTTTCTCTTGCTCTTGAATTAGCCTCATGTTATCACTCCTAATTTGTGCCATCTCATTTTGTAACTGATGTATCGTTTCCAACAACTGTTGGGTTTGATGTTGTCGATCTTCCATTAATCTGTTTAGGTGGTATTGTCGATTGACATCCAGTTGTACCCACATTTTGGGATTAGCGCCTCCATACGATGCTTATGGTCTTCCTAAAGATCTGGATCCTCGCTGCATCTTGTCTCTATTTCAGTTTGCCTTTATTTATTCATTGTCTCTTTCTTTCGCTCTTTATATTCATCACACCACTACATTTTTCAATTCCCACGTAGCCACAATTTTTGGAACTTGGCTCTGATACCATTTGTAACATGTTTAACCAACAAAAAAAGAAACTTTACCATTTATGATATACATAATAAAACGAAATTGTATATGCACATACAACTAATATAACACACCATATACACACACATGATTATTATTAACACTATGTCTTATCGATGCATTGTTAATGTAAATACATGTAAATATATGGTAAAATATTCCAATAGGTTGCACGGTAAATAAAACAAATTTATTAACACTTATATAAGGTATTAAAGCATGGCCTATCGAATAGTTTTGGTGCCACGTATGATACTACTCATTTTTCTAGTGCATGATGGCTCGCTTGTAATCACAATGGTATTAATTTTTTACAGATTAGATTTTTATGTGTTGTACTCGTAATATTTTTCATAATGATGATTCATGGCACCCATACCAATTATTCTCCGGTGAGATCTCAACCCTCCATAAACCTGATTCGACGATGGAAGCAAGATCTCAAATTCCTTGTTTGTCATGATTGTTACTCCCTAAGCACTTATTGGACCATCGATCTCATCGGATAGTCGATGCTAAACTTCCTATTCCTTACCCTAACTACAACTAAAGTTTTGGATCTTTTCTTCATTTGCTCACGGTTCTCCATCGCACTACAAGCTATGCAAGTTCAGGGTTGTTTTCTTACTTTTCGACTCTGGTTATGGTGTGAGAGAGGGTTTAACTTAGAGCTGCATACCCTTCATGCATCTGGAGGCCAACAACTCAATCATGGAACAATTTTAGCTGTATTGGTCTGGTTAATTTTCAAATTGACACAGGTGATGTTGCTCATCATTCACCCTACTAGTTTTGTCATTTGCTAACACTTCATTTTCTGCTTGTTCCAGTGTCCTTTCCCACTAATACCCTCGTATTATTCATATGTAGGTTCTTCCCAAGGGTTTTTCATAGGTTTCACTTCATCGTTTAATGGAATAGATGCTGGCCACCTTACAGGTAAGACTGAATACTCCTTCTGTTCTTCTCATGTTAATCTATAGTTTTCCTAGCCTTGACATACCAAGCGACACTTCGGTTTTTGCAAGTTTTCGTCAAAAAGTAAATACTTGACATACATGGTGTCGGTTGGTTGTTTTGGGACAAAGATGTTCATGTTTGTTCCAAAAAGACAATTTACTATTTAATATTTTGTGTGTAAAATCCCCAATGGCCCGAGTGTCATCTAGGAATTGCTATGGTAGTTGGTACACTTGGCAGATGTTCTCACAATGAACAATGTATTTATTTAAAGCTTATTTTTCTGGTTGTGTGTTATGGAAAGGCACAAAGGAGCACTCTGTTCTTGAATTTTGCTTGTTTTTCCCCAGTTATAAATGGATACACTATACATTGGCGATTTCTGGTACATTTTAGTGTATTTTTTATGAGTAAATATGAATGCGACTATTTTTTGTTTTTGTTGAGATTAAGGTTCTAGTCCGCTTGCTCTGTATTTGTGTTAAGAAAAAAATGACATTGTGCCAAGGACCTCTGTCCACTCGATATGTACACACACACACACACACAGATATATATATATATATATATCTTGATTTTTCTTAGTAATTGGAATATATATACATTAATCTCCGCAATTTATACATAAGGGTTACGAACCTATGAGAACTATGCCCTGGTTTTGGTTTTCTTACAGAATTTTTCCTATTCCAATATCGATACAACCCTTACGAACTTGGACAACTTATTTGTTTATGATTGCTTTGATACTATTATGGTGAACTTTGCTATAGGTGACAATTTTATGTTTCAGGTTTCAACAATTTTAGTTTCATAAGTCATGACCTAGTACCAGATTACGCACTAGTTGAGTATGATGGTGTTCGTAACACCTGATTGTCTATTGTATTTCTCGGCACCTCGAAGGGACAGACCGGCTAGGCCACTACTTAGCTGGGCAAAACCCTTTGTGGTTATGGAATAACTTTACAGAACACACAATTTTTCGGGTTTACTGGTATATATTTCTATTCTCATCGGGCAAGGTTTTGATATACTAATTTTTTGTTAACAGTTACTACCGAAGTAATAGTTATGAATTATACAAAAGTAATATTTATGCACTATCCTTAACTGAAGCATTCTATACTAATCTTATTAAGAAGATTTTCCGCGCATCATACTATTAACAGTTTAATTAGAACAATAGAAACTACATTCCCCATTTTCCTTTCTACTATACAATATTTAACATAAATCTGCAACATATTACACATTCCTTTCAATTGTACAACATTTAACGTAAATATGCAACATATTATACATTTATACTTATCTATTTCTGTTCTTTATTTAAAAGAGTATCGACCTTACCGAGATTGGCCAAACATCCCAACCATGAGTAGGGCTAACTCATCCACTTCTCCCCACCAAGCTTCGATTCCTGAGCAATTTAAACAATTTTCTACACAGTTCCACCCTAGCAACGGGACTCCAGTCCATCCACTCCTGTTAGATATAGATTACCCCACTGGCTCACCCTGTCCAGCTCAAGATCTTCCTTAGACTATTGTCTTTTGTATGTTATCAAACCCTCTTTCTCTCCAGAGAATTGAGGAAGAAAAACCAATTCTTTTCTCTCCCCATATTTCCAATAAATTTACAGAAAAATGGTTATAACTGTACAACTGTCTCAACTACTCAGAGCTTAACTTAATTACCAACCAACTCTTTATTTTATTTGAAATAACACAAACATAATCTTTATATTGAATTTAAAAATTATATAAAATATCGTCATATTTTATTTCTACCTAAAATAAATTGAAAATAAAATAGTTACTCTAGTAAATCTAAGTACCCAATAGTTTGAAAACAACAACGAGTTACATTTATATATTTTTAGATGATAAAATTTAAATATATTTAAAATAATTTGAGTTATAAAAATTTTATTATATCAAAATAATAGTAGTAAATTTGAAATAAAACAAAATATGGTAATGAATCTTATATATAATAATAAAATATAGTAACGAGTATTATATTTGTAAAGAGCATTATTTTAGGAGGGAATTCTTTACGTAAGCAATAATATGTGGTGTCATTTTAGTTTAAGTTTTTTTTTAAAATTATTTTTTAATCACATTCATTGGTGACATTAAGGTTTTATTTTAAATTATATTTTTAGTTTAAGTTTGTTTTGTTTATTATTTATTTTTTTAAATTGAATTATTATATCGGTGACATTAAGGGTTTATTTTAAATTATATTTTTAGATCTATTAAGATATAGAATATTGAGAAAGTGATATTTTAATTGAGGATCATTTTTTATTGGAAGATTGTTATGGGAAAATTGTCTTTTTAGATATGTTATTTTTTAATTAAAATATTATGTGGATCAGTTAATTGCTTCTTTAAGGTGTTTCTAATTGTGTAACTAATTTTTTTTAATTAGTAGAATTAAGGTACAAAGTGATTTTTTAATTGAAAATCATTTTTTTGATTTGAAAATTATTTAAAGAAAATTGTTTTTGGATATGTTTTTTCTTAGTTAAAATATTATGTGGATTGGCTTATTGTCTATTTAAGGTGTTATTTAATCTTGTAACTAATATCTTTTTATTAGTAGAGTTAAGGCACATAATAGGTTTGATTTCTAGTTATTGAAATTTTTATTAAAGTTGATTATATTGATTAAATGTATTTTAATTTATCTAATAATTTAATTTGTTTAATAATCTTCGATAATTAAATTAAATAGGTAGGGAAATGTATCTCACAATTTTAAATATTTGAAATTTTGATATTTAATTTTGTGTTGATATCAATTGTTTTTTAATACATATAACAAAATAGTTTTGACATTTTCATGTGGCATTGATAATTTAGTTGGTTTAAATATTAGAAACTAAATATATGACACACATATTTCAAAATATATAATGATAATATTTTCAATAGATATAGGATGGAAATATTTTATGTTAATAATATAGTTACAATTGCATAATGCACAATGTGAAAGGTACTTCACAAGAATGTTTTGGATTTGTGCCAAAATTTTATTTTTAACTTTATTTTCACATGAAGATAAAGTGAGATGTAACTGTACATATATGAGGAGAAATATTGTCAAATGTAATAGGAAGTTAGTGACATTCATTTTTATATAAAAAAAAAGGTTTTAAAATCACATGTCAATGTTGTAGTAATACCTTTATGTTTTATGGTTAGGTTTAGGAAATAAGAGGGTTTTACATTGTGAAAATTTTAGATTGGTTTAGATTATAGATAACAAGAATATTTCGTTTTGGTGTCAATCATCCAACATCTCTAGGATTCTTGTCCTTATGCATGCACCTACTTAGAATGGAAGAAAAAATCTAAACCTAATTCAAAATAGGAAATGAGCAACCATATCCAAAGAATGAAGAAGATCAAAGCATTGCAACTCAACAATTCTATTGTTCCAGAGAAAAAGAACATTATCTATCTAGAAGTATCAAATGATGATAGATAAGAATACATGAATATAAATTGTTATAAATCAATCCCCTGTATGGAGAATGAAGGGACTTCACAAATATAATACCCCTACTTCAAATGAGGATATGGTTCCCTCTAAAAATCCTAAATCCTAGCCACCTAGTTTTTAAAGTATAGCAATTCATTATGAAATTCTTTTAAGGAGGTGGAATGAGGTTAAAAAGAGTGAAGGGAAAAAAAGGAAATATATATGTTTTTCAAGAGTTAAAAACTAAATGTATATTATTTATGAAATATTCTCTTGTAATTATATTACATGTTTAAAAGGTATAATTCTCATTCAAATTCTGAATAGAAACGATAACATTTTCCTAAATGAAAGGTTAAATTTTTCTATTAAGTTCGTAGAAACCTAATTTCCATACATGTCCTTCCACCATGTTAATAGTAATTTGATGACCATAACTACTATATATTTCCACCACGACCTTCTTGACTTTCAACTCTATTATTGTTGAATTTCGAGTAAATTACTCAAAATTTGGTTTTTTTGTCATTATCCAAATCAATATCTATATTTCTCTTCCACAAAGTTGAATTTGAAATTCATACATTGTATCTACCATTTACAATAATATTTAACAATACTTCACTTTAAATCACTTGTAAGATCAAAATTTCTATTTCAACATTTCAAAATCATAAATTTCTCAATTATAACCTTTACACATTTTTCCATTATAAATTTAAACATTTCAAAATCATAAAATTTTCAATTATAACCTTTACAAATTTTTCCATTGTTAAAATTTTAGCAAACAATTAATCAATAAACTATAATATTAGTTTATTCCTCATATTCTCTTAATCTACCGATATTTTCATAAACTAAGTCTAAAATATTCATACAACTAACCATAACATCCCAATACTCTTTTTTTTTTTATATTTATATTTTAACATTTAACTTCTTGTTTTATTCTTAACAATGTATACTAAAAGAATATTATAAATGATTATATTTGGAATGAAATAACAACAAACTTTTGAATTAATATCGATAAAAACAAAGAGGATAACAAAAACCCATGTTATAGTTTTTATATGTCAACAATGCTTGACATTCTTGTCATGCGATCATGGTTCAAGTTCATGAAGGAAACATTTTGGCAAATTTTAATGGGTCAAAATAACAACAAACTTTTGAATTAATATTGATAGAAACAAAGTGGATAACAAAGAAACATGTCATAGTTTTTATATGTCAACAATGCTTCTCATTCTTGTCAAGTGATCATGGTCAAGTTCTCGGAAGAAAGTTGGCAAATTTTAATGGGTACGTGGTAGTAGGACGTTGTCGTTCACGGACTAAAATTGAAAAACTAAACTTCACGATTTACATATAAATATATAACTAAATGTATTCTAGTCAAGTTTAGAAAAGAAACATTTAAACTTCATGTTATATAAAAATTAAATAAATAAATAAATATGTATTCTAGTCATGTTTATGAAAGAAACGTTTTAACAAAAATATAGTCATGTTGTAGGAGGAGGTTGTGGTTCACGAGAGGAAAGGTAAGGTAATGAGTCAACTTATTCCAAAAGTTTATTTTTATATTGAAGGTGAATATGATAGATTTGGTGGGAAAATTTGACTAAGATGTGTGTATTTTTATTTTTTTTCTTTCAAATAAAAATTGACACGTGGTATTTGATTAATAAGATGTGTATTTCCGTTTTTCTCTCTCCAAATAAAAATTGACACATGGCATTGCAACCGTCATGGAATTAGTTAAAAGTGTGATTTCTTTAAAGTTTTTTAAATCACATAAAAAAGAGAGATTCTAATTTCTAAATTTAGATATATTTTGATTTTTCATTGGTTTTTAAATTAATTTATCATAAAATTAAGTTTTATTGAGTTTGGTTGGGCAAATTTGACCAATAAATTTTCATCCTCCTCTCTCCAAATAAAAATTGACATGTTGCATTGCAATCGTCATGGAATTAGCTAGGAATGTGTTTCTTTTAAAGTTTTCTAAATCCCATCCTAAATAAAAAAAGAAAGATTTCAATACATATTTTGATTTGATTTTTTTGTTGGTTTTTAAATTAATTTATCATAAAATTATGTTTAATTAGATTTAGAGAAATAAATATATAAAAATATTAAGATAATAATTTATATTTTTTATTTAAATATTTTAAAACCAATTTATAATACAAATATATATATATATATATATATATATATATATATATATATATATATATAGTTTTCTATCTCATCCTAAATGTAAAAAGAAATATTATAATTTCTAAATCTTGAGATATTTTGATTTCTCATTGGCTTTTAAGTTAATTTATTATAAAGTTAAGTTTTATTGAGTTTTAAAAAATAACTTTATAAAAATATTAGAATAATATTTTTTATTTAAATATTTCAAAGTCAATTTATAATACAAAATTTAATATTTGTTATACAAAATTTTAATATATATTATTAATATATAAGTTTTTTTTTATTATTTTATTATGATTATACTATACTATGATATCGTGAAAGAGCGAACAAAAATATTTAGTTAAGGATGGAAATTTATCTTAAAGATTAGAAACCTTGGCGACTATTAATAATCCATAATATGAAAACTATAAAATGCTTGGTGATATTTTAGTAAAACTATTCAAACTTCTTATGATTTAATATAGCCTCTATAAATTTTGGTGATTTTTAAGCTAAAATATTTTTTTTCTTATAAAATTTTGATGAATCATTTTTAAGAAAAAATGGGATTTGGTGAATATTTTTATTCGAAAAAAATGGAAAATTAGCCCATCTGCGAATATTATCCCCTAAAATTTTCCCTGGCTATATGGATTGAATGTGCCTGTAATCTATCAAAGTTTTGGCCAAAATCAATGTCATTGGTGTTGCTTACGCCAAAATGGAAATTTATAGGGACTTGGACATTGATTTGAGGCATTCAAGAATTGATAGTTTTACTTGCAAGCACAAGTTTGAGATCATAGATGGTGTGCTTGGGATTTCATAGGCATAACTTAGAAATTGGTTGGTGAATTCAAGATTGCCTACTTTAGAAGATAAATCCTATTCCAAAAAAAATTATGTACTTACAATCACCATAGGTGAGATGTGCTACCCATTTCGCTTAAATTTCTTGTCGCTTTTGTGTCACCTTCTTTTAATAAATCTGATGGATTGGATGTGCCAATAATCTATCAAATTTTTGGCCAAAATCAATGTCATTCTTGTTTCTTACTCGAAAATGGAAATTTATGGGGACTTGGACAATGATTTGAGGCATTCAAGGATTCATAGTTTTACTCGCAAGCCCAAGCCTAAGATCATAGAGGGTGTGTTTGGGATTTTATAGGCACAACTTAGAAATTGGTTGGTGAATTCAATATTGTCTACTTTATAAGATAAATCCTATTCCAAAAAAAATTATGTAATTACAGTCACCAAAAGTGAGATGTACTGCCCATTTCGCTTAATTTTCTTTTTTTTTTCTTCTAAAAGGACTTTTATATTATCATGGTTCCCATATTTACAAAACATAGAACCAAGAAGTTCAAAACTAACATAGAAATGAACTTATCAAGAAAATGATTAATGGAATTAGATTTTTTTTCCTGGAAGAGTGTTCCACCTTTTGAAGAGCGTATTCTAGCTATGTTTTCATTCACATTCCTCTTGTTTTGACACTAGATTTCACCAAAGGAACTGACAATGACGTCTTTATGAATACTGAAAAATCCTTCTTGAATCCTAGTAGAAATTTGATTCTTCTCATCAGTCGTTAAATCTAACAGGTGAAGTCCTCTTCAAAGATTTGTATGCCCCTTTATAACGTCTATGAGTGGATTTAGATATCTTTCATCTACATATTCTATCGAGAAGAAATTTTTTGCACTCATAGAAACGATTAAAAATTCTTGCATTAGAGTGAGTAGCAAGATATCTTCCCCAATATTTTATTCTTTTGGTGCACCTTTACACCTTTAAATAAAATTGATAGTTATAAAATATTTAAACATGTGATGATCATAACTGCTGTAATTAGTTAGAATAACGCTGCGGAAAAGGAATTCTTTAAGAATTAATACAAATTCCCTTTATTCATAACAGATATTAACCTCGGGGGTTAGCCACATACATATGTCGCGAGTCAACAACGGTGTTTTTAAAATTTCATACACCCAAACCAATACATACGCACTTAAACAAACGTAACACAAACCCGTAGAATTATTCTCGGAGGGTCCCACCATAATCTCTAACCAATCAGTCGATAGTCGCACTTTGCATTCCCCGCGACTTAACCTTGAAACGTTAAGCACGATATCTTAAATTCTGTGCGATGCGATGTGGCGCTCCATCGACATGTGACTCCCCACACTTCACGTGGCACACCTTTTAACTTCCCTTGCGATGGCTCTTAACATTTCACCTCACGAATTTCGATTTTTGATCGCCGCTATCAACTTCCATCGTTCGATCTTGAACAGATCCAACGTCCTGTGCTATTTCTCCTCTGTACCAATTCGCATTGTAAAATAAATTCTTTAACCTGCGAAATCTTATAGTTGTTTCTTATTCTTTGTGATGTGCGATAATGTTTGGCTGCAATGTGAATTTATCACCGTTGATCAACTTCACATTGACGGTCCTCATCAAATCTCCAAGTTCGATTAGGGTTTATTCTGCGGTCAACACAATACGCATTTTAACAAAGGAAAATGTAAGATTAAGGTCTTTCCATGCCTGCAATCCAATTTTTATTCTCGTTGTGTGTCTTTAATACAAGAATTTGACTTCAATAAAGATTCAAAGAATTTATTTAAAACAGGGAGCCCAATTTAGCACCAAAACACTTGGACATTATTTGGAAAAAAAAGGTTGTTTAAAATATAGAGATCCCGATCACAACACAAAACACTTAGATAATATGGAAAATGGAAAACACAGAGCCAAGTCCTCTAATGGTTGGTTTTTACATTTAATTTTGCTTCCTTATCTCTCATTTCTCTCTACGGATCGCAGAACCCCACAATGGTGGATTTGGTTTGATTTTATCCTTCTCCAAAATCCCCATATGGTTGGGAAACTGTCATTCAGTTTCCAAAATATTTTATTCAACTTATTCAACTAAATTGTCAACTAATCCTAAATTAACCATTATTTTATTATGCAAATTACATTGGTTGAGTTAGCCCAAATTAAACTTAAATAAAGTATGTTAAAAACAAAGAAATACAAAATCTTTAAATGCTTAGGACTGCTAGCCCTCTTTCCAAGCCACAACATGTAACCAACTTTATCACATTGCTAACTCTACTTCAATGCTCCTGCATCATGTAATATGATACATTTATTGAAATCACTAATTTAAAACTATTTAATGATTTAGACAATGCATTTTTTTTTAGAGTTTATGGATTATATGTAATGCTTTTGAATTGTTTATAATAAAATTATAAATTTATTATTAAAAAAAGCATTAATTAACATTTTTAAAAACACTACAGTTTCTTAAAAGCACACATGTTAAAATTGATTGGATCTCATTCAAACTAAATTAAATATAGAATTATAACCTCAGAATGTAGGAAAAATGATGGAATAAACATCCATAAACAACATCATAATGAAGTAGACCACCAATAAAGTAAAGAACCTTGTGGGCAAAATATAAGTGAATATATTGTATATTTTATTGTTTTTAACTCACCTAGTATCATTAAATTATATTGTTATGTTTAAAATAATAAGAAACGCCTTCTCCTTCTCTACTAACTTGGGTCGGTGAATTTAATGTAAATTATTATTGTTGACTGAAACCTTGATTTAAAAGTTAAAAGCAAATCAACTCAATTAGTCTTATAAAGCATATTTTTCTCTCATATATATATATTAAAAAAAATTGATTATTTAGAATAATTTAGTAGGAATATGTAAATAGTAATTTTTCCTTTTTCATACATGTTTTTAAAGCTTAATTTATTGCTATATTTGAAAAAAAAATTAACATATATTAAAGTATTTATATAATTATAAAATAATGTAAAATCAAATAATATTTAAAAAATCATTATTATAATTATTATTGAAGTTATAATCATGAAATTATATATTTTTAAAATTTATTTAATCTTAATTTTGTACCTAATATTAATTATTATTTTTATTATATTTGTATTTATTGTATATAAAAAATTTAATAAATATTAATATTAATGAGTATATATTTATTTTAGTCTCCAATTTATTAAGTGTTCAGAGGGATAAATTTCTTAAAGTGAAGATAATAATTTGAATGTAAAATTTAAGGAAATGTTTAGACCTCGAGAGATTTGACTTGGAAAAAAATATAAGTTATTTCATTAGAATAATGATATAAGTTACATTTTGTACATAGTGAAAATATATAGTGATCATATGAATATCAAAGGTATATACTCCTGTCTCTAGAGGAAAAACCTCTCCTTATCTCAATAATTTGGGATCCCTCTTCCACCCTCGTAAAATAATAAGTTTTTAAGAACATTAAAATAAGTAAATAAATAAAGAGTAAAAGAAGAGAAAGGCATCCAAGGTAGAGAGGTGGAGAAAGTAACTTTATCAGGGTACTAAACAGACTTACTGGTAGTGAAGCGATGCTTGTGCTCTTGTAGTGACTCTGTTGGGGTACTGAACATGCTTGCTGGTAGTGGAGAAACACCATAGATCAAAATTAAGACTTTGATCATCTTAAGCTCACAACCATGGAAAATTTTAGGGGCTAATATTCGCAAGTGGGCTAATTTTCCATGTTTTTTCCAAAAAAAAGATTCGCAAATTTCCATTTTTTTCTAAAAGTGATTCGCCCAAATTTTACAGTATAAAATTGTTTTACCCTAAAAATTGCCAAATCTGTATAGACACTACATAGAGTCATTATAAATTTTGATATATTAAAAAAAATATAACCAAATATTTTACAGTCTGCATATTAGGGACTCATAAGATTCGCCAAGGTTTCTAAAGTTAAAGATAATTTTCCATCCTTAAAATTTTCCCTACTCACAACTATATTACCCTTCTCCTAAATTGAAACAATTGTGATACAACAACCTTAGTGAGTGTATTTAACCGAGAAAGGAAATAGAGGGGACCACATCTATAATCGCGTTAAGTGGGAAAACCAAGTAATCCACAAAATGAATAAATATGTCTTGAAAGACTATACCCCGGGCATAAAGTTAGGCCACAATAGAAAACTTGGATTTATACTAGTGTGTTGTGAAGTGTTGTCGCTACGAGAAACATCTCCCAAAATTTTCCCTACACTTGAATTTTGGAGCCTACTAGGGATCTAACGATATGTCATCCCATGTGAATCATAGTTACTTCATGGTCAATTGATGTTCTGCAAATTTAGAAAGTATTCTTCTCTGATTCTAAGTGTGAAATTCACTTGATCACACATGCCCAGTCCTTCATGAATTCATGAAGGCACTCCTTTCTATGCAAGATTACATAGTCATTGCACAACTCTCGAAGGTAAGGCTTGTGTAATCACTATTGATAGTGATTGCATAGTCCATAAGGACAATGCATTGCAAAAACTATGTTGATCATTGTCAGTGCCTAATATCACTTGACGATACCTCTCACTTTGGTTGCAAATGTACTACTATTCCAGTGAGTTTTCTCAATTGTCACTATTGCACACCATTGTTTTTGGAAGTGCCGCTTTCACTTTTGCAATTTTTGTTTTGGATTTATTTCACTTTAACAAGTGTTGTTTCCACTCTATATTAACTCTTCCATGTGTTTCTTTCACTTTATTTATCCTTTGTAAGTATTATTTTGACCTTGTCTTACTATTGTGAGTGTCATCTCCTAGTTATGAAAGTTTTGCATCTAGTTAAAGGGAGACATTTGTACATTCTTCAAGGTAAGTTTTCATGCATTCTATTGCACTAATACATTTTATCTATCATATATAAATGCATTAGCCCCATTCCCAAAGTCATGAGAACTATTTCATTAGTGTCGTCACTTGTGTCCCAAAGTGTATATTAAGTGTCACACTTGGAGGTAAGTGTTGTTATGTTGTCATTTCGATGGGGACGTGTTGATTTTGGGTGGTAAATGATTTATTATTGAGTGCTTGGTCATCTATTAGTGTTTGATTATGTTAAAGTCGCGTTCTACTTCAATCTCTTGAAACTTTTGTCCCACATTTAGTCATTTTCTAAAGATGATCCTTCCCCGATCAACCTCCCTCCGGTCTACCTCCCAAAACTATACATTGTGCAATATCAAGCCTCAATAATATTTTCCGTCATCTTGGAACCGTGAACTATAGAGTAACTACCTCCAGATATTGTGCAATGCAAACTCACAGTGCTCAGTGAGCCTCCTACACTAAGAAAATACACAATTTCCCTCTCCAGTTAGTCTCTTTTCGCGCACTATGCAATTTTTGTCAGCATTTTGGCTTCTCTGTCTCACTAAGTTTCCCAAGTTTTTATTCATTAGAATCTTTGGACTACACACTATGAAATTATAGTGAGTAATCCCTTCTTGTCTAGCTTATCGATTTTCTCAAGTGTGTATTTAGCAATCATAGTGAGCAAGCCTTCCTCACTATATTACTGACTTTCTCAACTGCACAATATTGTGCCTTCCTATCTCTCATAACTGCACAATATTGTTCCTTCCTGTCTCCTATAACTTCACACTACACAGTTTCAGTGAGCAAGCCTTTAATATTGTTTCCTTAACTCCCTCAATTGCATAAATTTCTTTCTCTAACCCATAGATACTATGCATTGTGCAATCATAGTCATGAGAGCTTCACTCTTTTCTCCTAGAACTATGCACTATGCAAACCCCAAATCTCCTCCTCAATCCAATACCTTTTCCTATATCAGTGAGTGCATTGAATGCAGAATTAGATAGGCTAGATTTTTTCTAGAATGATGTCATATTTCCATGAGTGAATTCCATTTGTAGGTTCTATATCTTGGAATGAGAGGATGATGTTCAAGAAGGATGCAAAGGAGATCATATGAGAATACACTTGTGAATTTGCAACCATGAACTATTCATAAAGCAAGGAGATGAACACTATATTATGATAAAGTATTAAAGATCAATATCACATAAAGACTCCATATTAGTCAACATATTAGAGGATGAAGATGAAGCACATGCAAGATCAGTCATGAATATATCAAGGAATCAACAAGAATAGAAGCTTAGCATTAACATATCATCATGAAGATCCAAGTCGTGGCTTTTACAATTGTCATCAGAATGTCATATGTATCAATGGGTCTTGCCACATGATGTGGAGTGTAATTATGTATTTCCAAAAGTGACAAAATGTAAACTTGCGGAAGTCCAAGGGTCACATGTGGAATATGAAAATTCACCTGTAGACTAAAGAATCACTAGGAAAAGTACAAGAGTCTTGTAGAAGTTCAAAGCTCACTTAGGAAGTCCAAGAGTCATGAGGGTAACTCAAGAATCATAGGATATGAAAGATCATTCCTCTTGTTATAAATACAACGCCATAACTCAAGAAAAGGGAATTTGGAGTCATATATTTGGAGATCTAGCCTTGGCTTCTCTAGATTAGAATAGGAGAGAATATCATTCTTCGGAGAAGAAATAAGTGACTTAATGTTCCACTATTGGAGCTAGTGTCTCACCATTGTAACTATGTACTTGGATGTTTCACCTAACAATCAGAAGCTCATTGAGCCAACACATTTTCATGCATGTATCATGAATATTTTAAGACTATTCTTTGGATGTTTGTGGTATGTGTTAAATTCATATGTACTAAGGAAATTAAACTACTGCATTGGATTTGTTACTTATCTTGTAGTATGTGTGTTGCATTTTATTGTCTATGTGAACTACTTCTCTAGATAACCAATAAATCTTTCCTTTCTCTCATTTCCCTCTATTAGGATAGTAATATTAATTTATTTTTAGAGATTCGCTCTTACTACCCTCTTGTGAAAGCCTCCTTTTACACATTACAATTGGTGTTTCACAGTGTCAACTTACATGTTAATTTCAAAGGTTATGTGTATACTTTGTTATGTTATTAATTGCAGAAATGGAATACCTTTGAGTTATGGTGGTCAGGTCGTTACTCTGAATGGGGCTCCTACTCCGGATGGGGCTCCTACTCTAATTGGGACTTCTCATCAGAGAGACCCCCTTGGTTAACGGATTTCCAGCACCTTCAACAACTAGGAATGAAGCCATTGAAGAGTGGAGATTGAATCATGATAAGCAATAAGGAGTCGATGCTTGAGAGCCAATTTTTAATGTATGGAGATGATGGGGGAACCTATATCAATTTCCCACTTTACACAGAGGCAGTGGATATCAAGAGTCGAGACTGAAAATAATGGAAAATGGACTTAGTTATACCCTACAAAGCTCAATATGTGTCCATATGGTATGTAGTGATCATCTCTCAATTTGTTTTATAACAGTTCAACTTAAAATTTCAACTTCTCCCTTCCTAGAAATCAATTTTTCTCTCACCCTCAATGACATAACATATTTTTGTCTTGCATGCTCCAATAAATTATTTATTCCTTCTCTCAATATTTTATTTTGTCCATAGAATAAAGTATTTTTCCACCTAAACTCTAAGATTCAATTTTATATTATTCAATATGGAATGGGAGGTCTTCTCATACCATATTGGTTGAAGATATTATCTCCACAGGATCTGAGTAAATTTATGATACCCTTTTAACCAAGACCTTTTGCATAGGCTGATGTATTAGAATTGCATTTAATAAAAGCGTTATTGAACATAAATGAACACCTGCATGCTGTGAAGAAGAGGAACATAAAAATAATTATCAACATAAGAGATTGATAACAGAGTTCGTCCAGGAGGGATTACTTCTCCGGGCCTCAGTGTCAAGATGGTGTAGGCTAGTGCATTAAGTGTTGGAAATAGTAATGATGTACATGGATGGTGGTTTATCTGTCATACAAGGAAAATTCCCTCATGCAGGAGTGGTTGGACCTCTCCACGAGATGTTCCACTATAGGAACTCTCTTTCACAAAAAGGACTGCTATCAGCATGACAATTTCACATTGATGATGACTATGAGTATCTCGCCAAACATGGAAACAAAGGGATCTCAAACAACATAACACAAATCCACAATAGAAATTACATCTCACATCAACAAAAAAATAAGATCCCACATCAAACATGAACAGGGATCTATACAACAAAATCCATCTCATAGAAAAGAGACAAAGAAGTACATGATCACACTGTATATACCTCACATGCTAGATCTATCTGAAGAAAAGGATGATAAACTACTAGATCTGGTCACTACAAGGAAAAGAATCTCTAGCGGATGTTTTTGAGGAACCCCTTATAAAAATACCTAAGACATCTGTTTCTAGCAGAGGTTACTAGAGGAGGTTTACAGGCGGAGGTTTTTGGGGGTGTTTTTTTATCCAGTGCACTTATCATCGTAAACAGCACCGGTGCGTTCAACAAGAGAAAGCACTGATGCGCACAAAACATTGGCACACCAGAGACCATGCGCTTTACAGCTCTTCTGCACCGGTGCACCCATAAAAAAACATGCCAAAACATAAAATGCCTAGTGCGGTCTTAAGAAACTGCACTGGTGTGCCCATAAAACCTTGTGCACCGGAACATGGTTAAATAAAAAAAAAAATATGGCTAAAAAACTGCATTTTTCACTTTTCTCAATGCTCTAGAGCTCTCAAGCACTGGTGAAATTTATCCTTGTTTGAGCCACCCTGACATCGGTGCTCCCATTGCACCCATTGAACGCAATGCTGCTATGCATTGCCCACCAATCTCTAGCTTGAATTTTGCAAAACAGTGAGAAAATTTTCTTTTGCAAATTATACAACCAATATGCCTCCTTGATGGCCAAATATACAGGTATTTTTCTTGTATTTCCATAATTAAGCCTTTTAGTGGATTATAATTTCAAATAACCTTAAAATTAACCATTTAAAAGAAAAACAATTATCACATGGTGAGCTCGAGCCATTCGGCTCGCAACAATTCGTGGTGTTGCTTGTAAATTTATAGGTCACACCCCAGCCAATGCTAACGGTATCCGCACTAGTTCCGGGGCGGTACCTAAAGGCGCACCGTGTTATTTTAAATTTTTTAAAAAAGTGCAGTGCGGTCATTTACCGAGCCTCACCATTGACCATGTGGAATAGCGGCAACGCGTTGCATTGACTTAAATGTTCACTCCATGGTGGGTATTTTTGTCAGCGCACCACATTCCACATTTCGACAGGGTCAACGGTGCGGCCTGGTAAATCGGTTCTAACGGTATCTGCACCAGTTATGGGGTGGTACCGAAGGCGCACCATGTTATTTTAAACTTCTTAAAAAAGTGCGGTGCAGTATATTACCTGGCCGCACCGCTGACCACGTGGAATAGTAGCAATGTGGTGCGTTGAATTAAATATCTGCCCCATGGCGGGTATTTTTTCCAGCGCACTGCATTCCGCATTTCGACAGGGTCAACAGTGCGCCCTCATAAAATACTGCATCATTAACTATGTAATGATTTTAGGAGGTCGGTGCCCTGACTGAATTATACACCCGGGGGTGTAGAGTTTAGTTAGTGCACCGAACTCCTGAAACCATACATAGTCAACGGTGCATTGAAAATTTTCAGGAGCACTGCCACCGGTGCATTGAATATCATCTGGTGCACCAACGCTGGTATGCTCCATCAAAAGACGCACTGGGACTGGTGCATGCTTGTTTTTTTGGAGCACCGACTGTTTTTTTTTTTTTAATAAAAAATATTATATATGTATATTTCTAAATACATGTCTCATTTAATACTAAAATTTTATTTAATATGTCAATCATTTAGAGACGTGAAAGGAGAGAAGAGGGGAACAACAACAACAACAGGTAGACCGGAATAACATGACTTGCCTATGGGAGGCACGAGAGAAGGAGAGAGATGCGTACCCTCACCCTATTACAGCAGCTACCCAGGGGATCCTAAGGCAGGTAGGCCTCCTCAAGTTCTATGAGGAGGCTACTTCCTTAAAGGGCCACGGTTTGCTTTTGAGACATCTTATCCACAGGTGGAATGCCCACCGACATGCTTTTCGAGTTGGTCATAACCAATGCTACATGCCCACTAAGGAGGAAATATATTTCATTACAGGGCTATCGAGGAGAGGGGTGGATTTTGCCTCTTTCCCAGAGGTTCCACTTGGCTATGAGGCAGGGAGTCAGCTAGTGTACTCCCAAAGATACATTAGCACAGATATACTGTCTCCTTCAGATTTTTAGGTCTCCGAAGGTCAGTTACATATTGGTGAATTTGGTATTCAGGAGGTGAGGTGCTTCTCACTTCTCATTTCTACCATTTCGCACAACACCAGTGACAGGCAACGCATTAGTTGCTCGCTTCTATATTATGTTGATTCTTTAGTACAAGAGCCATGACTTGTCAGGTGGTTTGCCATTTTTTTTCTGCAGTTCCATACAACCTTAGATAGATGTCATGCTCATGCACAAGGGAGGGTCAACTTCCCTTTTGCTTCAAAGCTTTTTTGTTTATTTTTTGAGAGTTTTCCAGAGACGAGGCCGAATTTTGTTCGGCAGCCTCGTAGGCTGATGTTCGAAGCACTGATGCATATGTGGGAGCAGATGATGCCCAAGAGGGGAGAGACCATGTTTCTAGTGAGGATATCGCATGATGCACTAGAATTTCTAACCAATGTTGATGAGAATCCCTTCATTATGGTCCCCTATCCTTATGCTAGTTTGGATTAGCGAGGGTATTCCAAAATCCTCTTCATAGATGCCGAGTCGCTGGATGATAGATGTAATATTGTTGTTTTATTTAAATTTATTCTAACATGTTCTTTAACTTGTTTTTATTAAATTGCGTAATGAAATTGTCTAATTATTGTTATGTACTTGTATATATTTTGCATACATTGGGTCTTTTGACGGTGAGGACATGCTAGCACCACCACATGATCCAGGTGTGGATCCTGATGATGATCAAGGCATGCTAGATGCCGAGGATCATCAGGAGGTCGGTGCAAAGAGAACTGCTCCTGCTGGTGCACCAGCACCGCCTTTTGCTAGGCGCGGTCAGCTTGATAGCAGATATAGGATAGAGTTGGGAAACCAACTCACTGCATTGATTGTTGAGGCGGGCATTAGGCATGCTAATTTAAGAGACATACAAGCCGATGGTAGGATGTTACATATGTGGAGAGGCATGCTGCGTGACATGTACAACCTGATGCAACATGTTGTAGGAGCTACGACCTTAGTTACGCAGCTAAGGAGGACCGTTACACGTTATAGGCATGGTCGAGACATAGCATGTGATCGACAATCCACGAGCAGCGACTCATCATATAATGATTTTTCACCTCATGCCGCGCCAGATGAGCAGCAACTCATCATCTGATGATCGTTCACCTCACGTCGCGCCAGATGAGCAACCTCAACTAGCATCGAGCAACAGTCATCATGGAGAGAAGGTTGAATCTTTGGCCACATCCAGTCAGCAGCCTGCAGCATCCAACAGTACTCATGATCATGAGCAGGCTGGACCATCGACTGTTGAGTCTGCACCATTGACTAAGTAGGCCTCTACTAGTACTGCTATTGATGATGTACTACTAGCTGATTCATGATATTTATTTTATAGTTGTATATTTTTGACATTATATATATATATATATATATATATATATATATATATATATATATATATATATGGTCCATGTATTTTATGTTCATGTTGCAGTTGTACTTAATTTACATATTGGTGATCATCATGATGTGTATATTGTTAGGTCATGTTAGATATGTTCATTTAATGTGCAACTTGCAGATAGATGTGTATGTGATAGCAATTATTTGACATGAGATGTATATTTGATGTTTGTGTTGTGATGATGTTATACAATGGTAATTGTGTTTTGTTAGAGGATCGTGATCACGATGATGTTAGTGATTTTGAATGTGTTTTTTAGTCAAATATGATGTTTGTACGATGGTTATCATGAACATGATTTTTATTAATTAATATAATATTAAATGATCATGATATTGTAAAATTGTAATATTTGTAATTCTAATTGTATGTAAAATTCTAAAATTGTAACTGTAATGGTATATATGTAAATTTGTAAAATTGTAATTGTAATTTTAATTCTATGTAAAATATTTGTAAAATTTTAATTGTATTACTGTGAATTGATTGTAATTATAAAATTGTAATTGTAATTGTATGTGAAATTGCAAAATTGTAATTGTAATTGTAATTATATGTAAAATATTTGTAAAATTTTAATTGTATTAATGTGAAATGATTTTATTAAAATTTGTAAATTTGTAAGTTTGTAAATTTGTAAATTTGTAAAATTTTAAATAACTGTAAAATAATAAATCTAGAATAATATGAATTATTGTAACATAATAAAGTTTAGAAAATAATGCAAATAAATTCATGTACTTTAGAATTATCATTATTTTATTATGATCTTACATACAAAAAAAGGAACTTTATACAGTACGTCATTGTTTTTGAGATCAACATAATTGCGAATTATCAAGTGAAATATTGTTTTTAACATGAACACAATGAAAATTACCAATTAATTCAAAATACATATTATAATGTTTCAAGAAACCCATCTTAAAAAGTATAAATATTGATGAAATAACACATGTACCATATCGCTCTCGGTTCTCATGATCACCCTCATTATCTTCTAGCTCGCATGGCATGATAACACTATTGTTCTAAAAATATGTCTTGATCTAGGGTCATGTGTCAATACGAACCACCAATCCCTATCCAACACATCTGGGTAAAAAAACACCTGGTTGCAGTGTTTGGGGAAAACATAGGGCTCCTTAGCTTCATCCCACATTTTTCTAGAGAGTATACATATCAACCTACTATCGCGATCTTCCTTTACATTATTCCGATCAAAGGTGTCCCACCACTTACACCTAAAAATAACACATTGGAAAGAAGAGAAATCCACTTCAATGATCTCTTGTATCTTTCCGACGTAACCTAACGTCCCTCGTACTAGGTTTTGATCACGGTGGCTAGATCGACTAGATTGATCGAACTCAACTTCCACTCCATAGTCTTGTGTGATGTTTCTAGCATCGACATTTTCTGTGAAAAAATGGTGTCCATATGCCCACATAAATGGGAAAAAATGTACCTATTATAAAAAAGTTAAAAAAATCATAGTGTCATGTGTCTTATAATAACCCACCAGTTAAACAATGAAATATATATGTCTTATAAGTTTCAAATTTACATATAAGTTAGAAATATTATTACCAAGTTGCTACACCCAATCCCTACATTTAGCGCATCCTCTTCAGGACGCGGGTAACGACTAGTTGCACCATATTTCTCTCTGACTTAGTTAGAAACCCATATGTTGGGGCATATTTTTGGCATATTTTATTTTAAATGATCAGGATAAGGCACACTTCTATCATCGAACCATCTAAATTATTTCCTCTCACTATCCCATTTCATCCTCTTTTGTTCGTACAATGTGACCCACGATTGCGTCGCTTCAGAATTGTAAAGAACAACTTTATTGATTGCTTCAATTTCTGCATTCGCTGATGAAATCAAACCTACATTATATAGTACTTAGAGATCGAAATATACATTATATCGAAGTTCAACATGAATATTAACTTTTTCTAAATTTGAAAAATTATAAGTCACTTACTCTTTATCAAGCACTTTTTTCCACTTGTTTGGAGCAACTCCCTTTCTCTTTTGTCTTCATCCCTTTCATAGTCCCAAATCACTACACCTGGTATGTTTTCGATCTGCTTGATGTACTCACTAACATAATAGAAAGACTCATACGATATGTACCCCTCTGCCATAGACCCCTCGGGTTTTGCCCTTTGTCAAACAAAACCTTTCAATTTCTTCATGTACCTCTCTAAGAATAACATCCAACGACAAGAAACCACCCCAAATAATTCAACCTCAACTACTAGGTGGATTAGAAGGTGAACCTATATTTCCATGAAACTCATCGGCAGTTCCTTCTCAAACATACAAACAATCTCAACTATCTCTTGATGCCACCATGGAATGCTAGCCACATGAATCTCCTTTGACGTGATCCAACGTAAAAATGCAGATAATTTAGATATGGCCCGTCCTAGGTCTCGAGGGAATTCATGTTTCACACACCCACGCACGAAAAAAGGATAATGACACATCAAAGTTATAAACACGTGCAATAATATACAAAATTAGTTATGTTTTATGATTGCCGCATGGGATAAAATTTATTAAAAAATAATAAAATCATGCTTTTGACATTATACGCACTCTTAGAAGATTCAAATGGTCATGTGATTTCAACCTCGACAAATGGTCATCCACTGTGAAGCAACGTCATAGTGAAGACGTGTATGAAGTTGGCGCCCTCAAACCCATTATAACTTCCTTTGCCAAAGAAATATCATATTTTTTAAAATCCATGGTACATCACCTTCTTTGAAAAACCACGAGTTAGAGGTACCAACGCCTGCCTTTGATCCCATACATTCTAATCATCTTGGCCAATGTTTCTTTTTAGCTTCTGAAGTAATAATATCTTTCCTAACAGCCAATGTGTCACTTTGTTTCGATGATATGTGCCTCCATAAAGAAGATGAAACATTTTTAAATATATGCATGGGATCTAATAAGTGGGTAATCTTAATATGCTCCCAATATGGAAGGTTATAAAATATAGATTTCCTTTTCATCCCAATGGGAAATTTCTCAACATAGGTGTCAAAGAATTTAGGATCATTGAACATAGTCTCCCCATTTGAATCAAAAATTTCTATGAACTCCTTCTCCTTCTCTCTCTCATATGCTCTAAGCCATTCAGCCGGTGTCCTTATTGGAGGCCTTTAGTTTCTCTCTCATTTACCATTGAAAGTGGATGTTTCTCTTCTGTAAGGGTGTTCTTTTCGAAGGAATACCCTGGAGAAATCATACACTGGCTTTTGTAGGTCCTTGGACCATATAGCTTTCAGAGAAGGTCCACAACATTTACATCCAAAATACCCTTTTTTTACAAGACCTGTGAGATTATTGTATACAATCAATATGCATGGCACGTTAAATAATATCATGAAGATCAAAACAATTACAATGAATTAAATAACTAATATGTGAAAGAATATTGTTACGTATATAAACAAATCAATAAATTAAACATGTAATTTAACAAAGAAAACTCCTAAGCCTCAATAATCATGTGTCGTGTAAGCTCATATGCCATACAATGTAAAAATCAGCACTGCTGCGATGGGTCTTGATACATCGTATACATTTATCCCATCCCATAATTCCTTAAATTCATCTACCAGTGGTTATAAGTAGACATCCATATTCCTCACTTGTATTCTACCAGGGACTATGAGAGCCAACATAAGATGTTCATTCTTCACAAACAACCATGGGGGGATATTGTTATTGATCACTACTATAGGCCAAACATAATAGTTGGTGTTCTGGAGGGAATATGGGTTGACACCATCCATAGCTATGCTGAGCCATGTTGGGGTTCCCATGTTTTGGCATGGTTGGCAGTGCCAAAAGATGAGACAACATCAAACCACTTTCAGACCCTAGGATCTAGCCCTCCTGGGTCCAGAGAGGGATCTCTCTATGATATATCAAAGGCATATGTCTTTGAAGCTCAGTGTTAATATAGTAGGCTAGTTATAAGGCTCGGAGTTTGTTTGTTTAATTGTATGTTTGGTTGCTGAGAATCAGGAAAGAAGGATTCAATATAAGACAAGGATGAGAAAAGAGGATTTTAGGCAAGGGAGAGATACTCCAGGGAACATTCAAGACCATTGGGCAATGGAGTCAGGAAAGGGTTTACTTGTTTTTCAATATGCAGGCTTTCAATTGGGCTAGTCATCTAAAGCATTGGATCTTAAAGATGATAGTGTGGTAGGATAGGCAAGAGGGAAGGTGAGAGCAAGGAAACATTAAAGATTCGGGATACAAAGTTGAAAACCTGAGATTAGAGAGATACTTTGAACTCTCAATGCTTCAGCCTCCAGCTTGAGGGATCTAAGAAAAGGTTCAATTAACTGAAAATGATCCTAGTGAGATGAAGACAAAGTTCTAGAACTCCCAGTGTTCCCAATTCATTCAATTAAACCTCAACAAGAACATCTGAAGCATGACCTCAATAATTCATACATCAGATATCAGGCAATAACATCCACTACACTGGTTAAATTAATTGAAATCAATCCTCAGATACACATAAGGTAGAAAAACATTAAAGGCAAGGAGAGCAGAAACATAGGGTACCTAGCATGGGTAAATCCTATGCCAAATTTCTGATGCAAGGCAGCATAAATGTAATGAAATAAAATAAACACAGAGATAGAAAAACATCACCAGCTGCTTTAAATCAGGATCCAAAGAAATGTGCTTGTCATATTAAGAGCAACACCAGTCAAATACAACATTTCCAACAGCTTGAAAGTTCAGTCTAAATACATCTTCCTCAGCCTATCTTACAACTTTACACAGATGACATGTCTCAAAGGAAACAACTTGCAATTCTATGATAATCGATCAACACCCTTTACAATGAGTTTCCTCCAGATTTTATAGCTGAAAGATGAGCGGAGGAGGTAGGTGAAACACTAAATGAAACATTAAAACTCAGAAAAGAAAGAAGGCCAAAGCCCATTCAGTTTTAAACTCTGTGCATTTATCTCTGGCATGCCTTGGACGAAAGAGCGATCTTCTTCAGGCTTCCATTTACTTCGGTATGGCTCTGATGCACTCTGGCTGTAGTACTCTGTAGTAATTTTGGTGAATAAACAAAAAGGAAAATGAATGACAGTGAAGTGCACCATGATGCATAAAAAATGCTCTGATAGCTTAGGACTGTGGTCAAGGCTGAATGTTCTTCTGGAACACGGTAAATAGAGGAAACAATATGGGCACTTTGTCCTTTCACAGGTAGGGATGTTCTGCTGATGTAGCTACCCTGATGGCATAGTTTTCTGTGCACTGGACCTTCTGAGAGATCCATGACGTCTTCAATTCGGTACTTTGCCTCCAAATAAATAGATTAGGCCCGAAATTTTCAACGATAGGCCTTGAACACTCAGTTTTCCCACTGATACTCTTTTCCGCTTCCACGTTTGCCTCTGACTGCGAAATCTGAGCTTTAAGGGCTCTGGAGAAGATTTTATAGAGTTTAAACTCTGTTCCTTTAATGTGTGCTCTGTCACACATTTTATCAGACCCTTCCTCACAATTTCAGTCACTGAGAATGGTCCTTTCCCGTGTTTTCTGTAACTGTGATAGAGACTGTAAAGCATGGTGGCTTCCGCCGCTTGTACCTGCAAAAATACGCAACCTCGCTATGAAATATATGCATAGGGAGGATGGCTGTAGAGGGCGGGGGAACGATAGTGCAGCGGTGGTATGAACGGTGGTTTTAAATGGAACAATGGTGAAATATGCAGTGATATGTTGTAAACAACGATTAATAGGGTTTTGGTAGAAAAATTCTTGTGGGCCATTCGATCATGATCTGGTGGTGGGATCGACGGCAGAGATTAATCAGCAGAATGGTTAATGAAAATGGGTGGGATGCATAGAAATGAATGAAAATACAATGAAATGTATGTGTGGTGGGACCCAGCGTGAGCGGAGGGTGATTAGTTTCGGACCGTCGATCTTAGATCTAACGAACGGTTAAGATCAAGTCGGAGGATCAAAATCGAGGGGGGGGCAGGGGTGACACATTACAAAGGTTCTGATTGCGATTGGGAGTGGGGATGCGATTGAGTGCTAGCCATTGATCTTGGATCAAGATCAACGGTGGGGATTTAGTCGGTGGGGAGACAGGGAAGGAGGGGGATAAATCCGAACCGTTGGATCTTTGAGGGATGAACGACTTCGATCAAATCGGGGGAAGAAATGGGTGGAATCAACAGTCCAATGGATGGTGGTGCGATTAGATCCTGACCATTGGATCTGGACTAACGGACGGTCAAGATTTGATCGGGAAATTGAAATCGCAAAGGGCGGAAGGTGGCAGTGATTGGGAAATGCGATTGCGATTGGAGAGGAAAGCGAGGGCCGTCGGATCTGGAAGGGGATGGACGGCTGTGATTTGATCGGGAGATCGCAATCGGGAGCAGCGAAAGGGTGTCACGGGAGGAGTTACGATTGCAATTAGGGTGGGATTGCGATTAGCGACGGGCCGTCCAATCAAAACGATGGATCAACGTTGGAGATCACGGCAGAGGCCTGATGGACCAAACTCAATCGCATCGGAGTTTTTCAATGTTACAAAGGGATTTTCTAGCCCAAAAAATCCGATTGCGATTGGCTCTCAAGACTTAAGCGCTTGGTATTAGCGCTAGGGGCACATGGGGAAGTGGTAAAGGGGCTAGGCCTTAATATAAAGTGAAAAGTGGGTTTTTTGGCCCGTTTTAATGCAATTTTGAGGTTAGGAAGCGGAATGATAGAGGGATAAAGGGTGAATTAGACCAAAAAAGGGGTATGGGTAGAATTTGAAGGGGATTTTGGAAGGATTTAGAGGTTTAATAGGGGAAATAGAGAGGAGTAAAAGGGGGTGAAACATGGGTTTGGAAGGGATGATATAAGGGGAAAAAAGGAGGCCTTTTGGGCATTTATTCACAATCAGAGAGGCTTTATAATTGGAAACAGCAGTGGGGATTCATTAAAGGACAAGGGCATAAGGAGGCTTCAAGGATGATGTGTTTTCAGGGGAAATGCATTCCTTGAAGGCTCAAAAAAAATTTAGCCCCCTGCTTTGCTTGTCAAAAAATTTATGGGGGGCTAACAGTGGCTCCACATGGGGATGGCTTCTTCTTGAAGGAGTCAAGAATTCAAAAGATAAATCTTTGGTGTAGGCCAGATGCCTGGTACTTGGCACATCCCTTTCTTTCTTTAGATCAACTGCCACAAATCATGAAGACATTACATCAGCAGTAGAATTCTCCCAAACAACTACCTACCCACAATATAGTCCTAACATTTTTTCTTCTAGGGTGCATTTGAACTAGCAGACCCTTTAAATCATTTTTATTTTTTACAAACAAGAAAATAAACATATTCTATCTCTACCCTTATTACTCCATGAGACCAGATTAAACTGTTGGCCTCATAGTTTCTCTACCTCAACTACTATCTGCTAGGATTAAACTGTCTAGCAGACTTCTTCTCTAGATTCTAAGACATAAATTGAAAACAGTCAAGCCAGGATTAGACTGTCTGACTTGCTGGAATTTGCAGAAATTAAAACATCTAACTACATGCTCACAGGCTAAGCTTTATTTCAGACTTCCTACCTACTCTACTCTAACTTGGAAATATCTGATGCTCTAGGTGATACAATAATGCCAATGCAGCCAGTCAAGCAGTAGCAAAAAGGGATAGGAGCACTGACTACCTATCAGAGATAACCACAAGGTGTTCTGCATGTGGTTCTTCAAAACTGAGGTCACCATCAGTAGTGACCACTCCTAATGAATTTGGCCCGTGCTAAGGATCAATGCTGTAGTATTTGAGCAAATTAGGGCCTCCATATATTCTTCCACAGGATCAATGAACACATGATGTACCCGTTCTTATTTTAGGCCTGCCATGACTGGTAGACTGTCCTCATTTTGGGCAGCTTCGATTATTGCTTCTTCCACTGCATCCTCAAAGTGGCTCTTGAAAGCCTGATCACCTTCTTCTTGCACATCGAAAAGCAGTGGAATTTCTCCATTTTTAGGGGATGGGACACTTTCCAAAAATGATCTGGGGTCTCTAAACTGATATGATTTTTCTTGCAAGTTCAAAAGTTCAATCTCAGATTCATACCTCTCAACCACCAAATCTAGAAAAATTTTCTTAAGCATAGGTTGAGTATTGAGTTTTGAGCTGAGAAGGACAATCTTTGGAAGGTCCTCCCATTCAGTTTCGGCCAGTACACTTGCTACTCCATACTGAAACTCTGCTATGAGTCTTGGATGCATTTTTGCAAATTGTTCAGAGTCTTCCATTAGTGAAGTGACTTGGTCTTTGGCATGGATGATGTTGTACTGCGACATGGTCTCCCATTGGAGTCTTATGAACACATAGATAATCAGCAGCCTACTGATCACCAGTGGAGTCCTTTAATCATTCCAGAATTGTGGACTTGCCAGGTGGATGATTTACAATTTTACTGTCCACTACAGTGATTTACCAAATCAAGCTTTTGGTATCTTCCCCAGTGGAGTCACCATTATGTTGGTGATGACAATGGGGGACAGACGGTTGTTATCTGTTAAAGGCTCTCAGATTTTCCCCAGTGGAGTCGCCATTATGTTGGGGTTCCCATGTTTTGGCAAGGTTGGCAGTGCCAAAAGATGAGACAACATCAAACCACTTTCAGACCCTAGGATCTAGCCCTCCTGGGTCCAGAGAGGGATATCTCTATGATATGTCAAAGGCATATGTCTTTGAAGCTCAGTGTTAAGATATTAGGCTAGTTATAAGGCTCAGAGTTTGTTTGTTTAATTGTATGTTTGGTTGCTGAGAATCAGGAAAGAAGGATTCAATATAAGACAAGGATGAGCAAAGAGGATTTTAGGCAAGGGAGAGATACTCCAGGGAACATTCAAGACCATTGGGAAATGGAGTTAGGAAAGGGTTTACTTGCTATTCAATATGCAGGCTTTCAGTTGGGCTAGTCATCTAAAGCATTGGATCTTAAAGATGATAGTGTGGTAGGATAGGCAAGAGGGAAGGTGAGAGCAAGGGAACATTAAAGATTCAAGATACAAAGTTGAAAACGTAAGATCAGGGAGAGACTTTGAACTCTCAATGCTTCAGCCTCCATCTTGAGGGATCTTAGAAAAGGTTCAATTAACTGAAAAGGATCCTAGTGAGATGAAGACAGAGTTCTAGACCTCCTAGTGTTCCCAATTCATTCAATTAAACCTCAACAAGAACATCTGAATCATGACCTCAATAATTAATACATCAGCTAGCAGGAAATAACATCCACCACACTGGTTAAATTAATTGAAATCAATCCTCAGATACACATAAGGAAGAAAAACATTAAAGGCAAGGAGAGCAGAAACATAGGGTACCTAGCAAGGGTAAATCCTATGCCAAATTTCTGATGCAAGCCAGCAGAAATGTAATGAAATGAAATAAACACAGAGATAGAAAAAATTCACCAGATGCTTTAAATCAAGATCCAAAAAAATGTGCTTGTCATATTAAGAGCAACACCAGTCAAATACAACATTGCCAATAGCTTGAAGTTCAGTCTGAATACATCTTCCTCAGCCTATCTTACAACTTTACACAGATGACATGTTTCAAAGGAAATAGCTTGCAATTCTCTGATAATCAATCAACAACCTTTACAATGAGTTTCCTCCAGATTTTATAGCTAAAATATGAGCGGAGGAGGTAGGTGAAACACTAAATGAAACATTAAAACTTAGAAAAGAAGGAAGGACGAAGCCCATTCAGTTTTAAACTCTGTGCATTTATCTCTGGCATGCCTTGGATGAAAGAGCGATCTTCTTCAGGCTTCCATTTACTCCGGTATGGCTTTGATGCACTCTGGTTGCAGTACTCTGTAGTACTTTTGGTGAATAAAAAAAAAGGAAAATGAATGACAATGAAGTGTGCCATGCTGCATAACAAATGCTCTGATAGCTTAGGACTGTGGTCAAGGATGAATGTTCTTCTGGAACACGGTAAATAGAGGAAACAATATGGGAGCTTTGTTCTTTCACAAGTAGGGATGTTCTACTGATGTAGCTACCCTGATGGCAAGTTTTCTGTACGCTGGACCTTCTAAGAGATCCATGATGTCTTCAATCTGGTACTTTGCCTTCAAATCAATAGATTAGGCCCAAAATTTTCAACGATAGTCCTTGAACACTCAGTTTTCCCACTAATACTCTTTTCCGCTTCCACGTTTGCCTCTGACTGTGAAATCTAAGCTTTAAGGGCTCTCGAGAAGATTTTACAGAGTTTAAACTCTGTTCCTTTAATGTGTGCTCTGTCACACGTCTTCTCAGACCCTTCCTCATGATTTCAGTTCCTGAGAATGGTCCTTTCCCGTGTTTTCTATAACTGTGACAGAGACCGTAAAGCATGGTGGCTTCCACTTCTTGTACCTGCAAAAATACGCAAACTCGTTATGAAATCTATGCATAGGGAGGATGGTTGTGGAGAGCCGGGGGAACGATAGTGTGGTAGTGGTATGAACGGTGGTTTTAAATGGAACAATGGTGAAATATGCAGTGATATGTTGTAAACAATGATTAATAGGGTTTTGGTAGAAAAATGTTTGTGGGTCGTTCGATCATGATCTGGTGGTGGGATTGACGGCGGAGATTAATCAACGGAATGGTTTATGAAAATGGATGGGATGCATAGAAATGAATGAAAATAAAATGAAATGCGTGTGTGGTGGGACCTAGCGTGGGCGAAGGGTGATTAGTTTCGGACCGTCGATCTTAGATCCAACGGACGGTTGAGATCAAGTTGGAGGATCACAATCGGGGGGGGGGCAGGGGTGACACATTACAAAGGTTTCGATTGCGATTGGGAGTGGGGACGTGATTGAGTGCTAATCGTTGATCTTGGATCAAGATCAACGGTGGGGATTTATTCGGCAGGGAGACAGGGAAGGAGGGGGATAAATCCGAACCGTTGGATCTTAGAGTCATGAACGGCTCTGATCAAATCGGGGGAAGAAATGGGCGGAATCGACAGTCTGATGGACGGTGGTGTGATTAGATCCTGACCATTGGATCTAGACTAACGGATGTTCAAGATTTGATCGGGAAATCACAATCGTAAAGGGCAGAAGGTGGCAGAAATTGGGAAATGCGATTGCGATTGGAGTGGAAAGTGAGGGCCATCGGATCTGGAAGGGGATGGACGGCTGTGATTTGATCGGGAGATCACAATCAAGAGGAGCGGAAGGGTGTCACGAGAGGAGTTGCGATTGTGATGGGGGCGGGATTGAGATTAGCGCCGAGCCATCCGATCAAAATGATGGATCAATGGTGGAGATCGTGGCAGAGGCCTGATGGACCAAACTCAATTGCATCGGAGTTTTTCAATGTTACAAAGGCATTTTCCCACCCGAAAACTCCGATTGCAATTGGCGCCCAAGACTTAAGCGCTTGGTATTGGTGCTAGGGGCACATGGGGAAGTGGTAAAGGAGCTAGGCTAAAAGGTGCTAGGCCTTAATATAAAGTGAAAAGTGGGTTTTTTGGCCCGTTTTAATGCAATTTTGAGGTTAGGAAGCGGAATGATAGAGGGATAAAGGGTGAATTAGACCAAAAAATGGGCATGGGTAGAATTTGAAGGGGATTTTGGAAGGATTTAGAGGGTTAATAGGAGAAATAGAGAGGAGTAAAAGGGGGTGAAATAGGGGTTTGGAAGGGATGATATAAGGGGAAAAAAGGAGGCCTTTTGGGCATTTATTCATATTCAGAGAGGCTTTATAACTAGAAATAGTAGTGGGGATTCATCAAAGGACAAGGGAATAAGGAGGCTTCAAGGATGATGTGTTTTCAGGGGAAATGCATTCCTTGAAGGCTCAAAAAAAATTTAGCCCCCTGCGTTGCTTGTCAAAAAATTTATGGGGGGCTAACAAATCATAGACTTCGTACTTCATCCTTGAATTTTTTGGGCCATGTATCCTCTATATGCTTCATGGCTATTGAATCAGTTGGGATTCACATACCTCCCAACTCACTTCTGTGTGAGGCATGCCATCCCTGCAACATACTTAATTCTTTGCAGCAAAAGAGCCTTTGAATCCTTGGGATTATAGGCATGTGCCTCAATATCTTTAAAGGAGGACCAGTACATGATTTACCCTTCTTTTTTTATTTATCATACTTGTCATGCCCATATTTCGGACACATCTCTTTGTCTACATATTCTCCTCTATATAGAATACAATCATTTGGACATGCATGATATGATATGTACTCAACACCCAAAATTTTCAACAATTTCTTTGCCTCTTCGTAGCTACCGGGCAAGACATTATCACTCGGAAGAACCTTATCTTTGAATAACCTGTAGTTGGTGATCACGGAAAATATATATTAATAAATGTACATTAATGTCGATATAATTATAAAATTTACCATTTGTAATGTTTATTGCAGTGTACTGGTTATATTACAAATTTATATAAGGGAGTACTTTATGGTAACTTACCTCAAAATTTCTGAGAAACATGCATTAGACAAGCCAAAATTTGCTTTCAAGTTGTACAGTAACATCATTGTCCCCAATTGAGTAGAATTTGACTGACCACCAGGTCGAAAGAGAGGGGTGGTGGAAGCAAATTTAAGGCTTTCAAAAAAGGGGTCAACGATATGAGCATCATCCCCTAGTTGATCATCCTTTTGGAATGCATCTAACAACATTGTCTCAATGGTGTTAACACCCTATAAATTTTTTGACAAGAAAATAGGGGGCTAAAGTGTTTTTGAGCCTTCAAGGAATGCATTCCCTCTGAAAACACATCATCCTTGAAGCCTCCTTGTGCCTTTGTCTTTTGATGAACCCTCACTGATGTCCCCAGTTTTACAGCCTCTTTGTTTGTGAAGAAAATGCCCAAAAGGCCTCCTTTTCCCTCTTATTTCATTCCCTCTAAGCCTCTATTTTCATCATTCTTTCTCCCCTTCTATATTCCCCATTCATCCTCTAAAATTGTCCCAAATCCCTTCTAACCATGCACACACCCCTTGTTTGGTTTAATAACCCTTGCTTCCCTCTCCCGTTACCCCTTTCGAGCATCAAATTGCATTAAAAGGGGCCTAAAACACATATTTTAACATATGTCAGGCCTAGCCCCCTTCGGCCAGCCCCCTCAACCTTTTCCCCACATGACCCGGGAGCTAAAACCAAGCGCTAGCCCGAAAAGCGCTTATCGGAATTGGATATCGGGAGTGCTATTAACCGTCGATTTCCCGACATCCGACGGCCATCGCAAGCACATTCGTTTCACATTCGCCCCTTCGATCACATCACAACTGTCGATCTGATCCGTAGATTGACGGTCCAGATTTCATCTGCCCTAGTGGTCCCTACGCCAAAGCACTGTTCAAAACCGGTGGTTTTCATCGCATCGCTTTTGGAAGGCGGGCTGTATTTTTTGTTTGGCAGCGATGCCATTCACCGGTCGACACATGGCTCTAAGCACTATTGGAAAACCTCTCTCATCGCTCATTAAAATTTGACTATGGCCCCAATGTGATATTCTCATGCACCGTCTGATCTGAGGCCGACCATTTGACGGCGTTCGTGCCCCAAAGATGCTCGTGCGATAATATAAGAAAAAAGGACCCCAGGCCCACCATCTGTCACCCTCCAATGCCCTTGCAGCTGTCAATCTCTTCCTGAGATCGGACAGTCTGAATTAAATGCATGCCCCGCCATTGACTGGGTCTCGCCACGTCACCCATTTCATATGTTTTCATCGCATTTTCATTCGTTCCCTTCATATTTCATTCCAAGGTCAAATTTTAATGTTTTACATTAAGATTTCTATCTCAACGTCTTCCAAATGCATCTCCCGTTGTTCCAGGAAGTTCCTCCTCGGTATCCTCTGCATTCATCATCCTCATCCATGCTGCATTTCCATTTTCACAGTCATCCACAAAATTCGACCCCATGCACGATTTCTTAACACGTTTTTGTGTTTTACAGGGTTACAGGTGGTGGAAACCACCATGGTTCATAGCCACAGTTATCATGGCACAGAGCACAGGGAAGAAGACCGAGAGGGCCACTGTTAGAACCTGATATAGCAGAAAAATGTTTGGGGGGGGTCTCTGCAGGAAATATGTTCATCAAAGTACAAGGTTCAACCCTGTAAAACCTCTCCTACATCATTTAAAGTTCCAAGTTCACTGCAAGAGACAATCATGAGGCAGTAGAGAATATCAGTAAAAAAGTATAGAGTTTAAGGCTTGTAATTGAAGATTTTGAGCCTTAACGTTCGACTGCAGGACCGACGCGATATTGTCATGCACCGTCCGATCTGAGGCCTGCCATCCGATGGCGTTTGTGCCCCAAAGATGCTCGGGTGATAATCAAAGAAAAAAGGACCCCATTCCCACCATCTGTCACCCTCTGATGCCCTTGCAGCCGTCGATATCCTCCTGAGATTGGACGGTCCAAATTAAATGCATGCCCCGCCATTGACCGGGTCCCGCCATGTCACCCATTTCATATGTTTTCGTCACATTTTTGTCTGTTCCCTTCATATTTCATTCCAAGGTCAAATTTTAATGTTTTACATTAAGATTTCTATCTCGACGTCTTCCAAATGCATCTCCCGCTATTCCATGACATTCCTCCTCAGTATCCTCTGCATTCATCATCCTCGTCATTGCCACATTGCCATTTTTGCAGTCATCCACAACATTCGACCCCATGCACGATTTCTTAACATGTTTTTTTGTTTTGCAGGGTTACAGGCGGTGGAAACCACCATGGGTTCATAGCCACAATTATCATGGCATAGAGCACAGGGAAGAAGGCCGAGAGGGTCACTGTTAGAACCTGATATAGCAGAAAAATGTTTGGGGGGGTCTCTCTAGGAAAGATTTTCATCAAAGTACAAGATTCGACCCTGTAAAACCTCTCCTAAATCATTTAAAGTTCCAAGTTCGCGGACAGAGAAAATCATGAGGCAGCAGAGAGTATCAGTAAAAAAACAGAGATTTTAAGGATTGTAATTGAATATTTTGAGCCTTAATCCAACAATTTAAAGGCAGGGTACCAGATCGAAGACCCCATGGATCATTCAGAAGATCCAATGCACAGAAAACCATATCATCAGGGTGTTTACATCAACAAAATGTCTCCCCTGAGAAAGGACATAGTACTCATACAGTTTTAGTTTACGTTGTGTCCATGAGAAGTTTTCCCCCCTGACAATAGTCCTAATGCTATCAGACGCATTTGTTACACAGTATGGTAGACCTGAAATCGTTGATCTGCCTTTTTTCAGATCACCAGAGTTCTATAGAGTGCTACAACAAGTACATCAAAGACACACCTAGAGTAATTTTCAGCCTGACAAAGGCCACTCTTTCATCCAAAGAGGACCAAAGATAAATGCCCAGAATTTAAAACAGAATGGGGCCTCAGCCCTATTCCTCTTCTAATTTTTAATGCTACATTTAGTTTTCATCTACCCCCTTTATCTCTCATTCAGCTATAAAATTCCTGAAGGAACTCATTGTAAAGGTTGTTGATCGGATATCTGTGAATTCCAAGTTGTTTCTCTTGAGACATGTTCCCTGTGTAAAGTTGTAAGATAGGTTGAGGAAGATGTTTTCAGACTGAATATCAAGCTATTGGTAATGTTGTACTTGACTGGTGTTGCTCTTTAATATGACAAGCACATTTCTTTGGATCTTGATTTAAAGTAGCGGTGATGTTTTTCTATCTTTGTCTATGCTTTCCTTTTTAGTTCATTGCATTACATTTCTACTGGCTCGCATCAGAAATATGGCATAGGATTTACCCTTGTTAGGTACCCTATGTTTCTGCTCTACTTGCCTTCAATGTTTTCTGCTGTATGTGTTATCTGAGGATTGATTTCAACTAATTTAACCAGTGTAGTGGTCAAACATATACTACTAGCTGATGTATGAATTAATGAATTTGTTCCTTAGATGTTCTTGTTAGGTTGTAATTGAATGAATTGGGATATTGGGAGTTTAGAACCCAGTCTCTGTCTCACCAAAGTCCTGTTCAATTAATTAAACCTTTCTAAGTTCCCTCAAGCTGGATACCAAAGAATTGAGAGTTAAAAGTCTCTCTCTGATCTCAGGTTTTCAACTTTGTGTTCTAAATATTTAATGTTTCCTTGTCTGAAGAGTTATCCTTTTAGGTCTTGGATCATAGGTTGTCCAATGGCATGTCCTGTCCCTGGATCTGATTTCTGAAAGTTCACCTTGGAGGTTTCCTTGCTTTCACCTTCTCGCTTGCCTTTCCATGCCCCACTATCATCTTTAAGATCCAATGGTTTAGATGACTAGCCCAACTAAAAGCCTACATATTGAATAGTAAGTAAACCCTTTCCTAACTCCATTTCCCAATGGTCTTGAATTTTCTCTGAATTATCTCTCCTTTGCCTAAAACCCTCTTTGCTCATCCTTGTCTTATACCGAACCCTTCTTTCCTGATTCCCAACAACCAAACAAAAATCAAACAAACAAACCCCGTGCCTATAACTAGCCTAACATCTTAACTTTGAGCTTCAAATACATAAAAACTTTGCTTATATAGAGAGATCCCTCTCTAGATCCAGGAGGGCTAGATCCTAAGGTTTGAAAGTGGTTTGATGTTGTCTCATCTTTTGGTATTGCCAATCCTGCCAAAACATGGGAACCCCAACATAATGGCGACTCCACTGGGGAATTTATGAGTATTTTCCATCCTACAACATCACAAGAGCATCAGAAAACCTATAATCTCTGGTTATATTGGCATTCAATTGCTGATGGTGGACAACATCCTGCTTCAAATAGTCAAATTCATCCACCTGGCGACTCCACAGTCCCTGTAATCCAAAGACCTAATGACTCCACTGGTGGAGGACTCTGAACTGGTTGAGAAGATGTAGTGACCTTCTTTGTAGAAACATGGATCCAAACATGGACAGAAATGCAAAGCTTGATGCTTTGGAAGATCAAGTAAATGGAATAGAACTCATGTTTGGTAAAGTGCTGGAGATGTATATGGCTAGCATGAATGCAAATGATGATTATTTAGAACAACCCATGCCTCTTCCAGAACAAGAACAAACTCAAGACCGAGAAGATGAGCAAGACATGTATGATGCTCAAGAATCTATAGAAGACGAAGAGGAAAGTGATCAGGAACTGCCTGACTACTTACCTATGTCTTGTGTTATGTTGACTAAATAATATCAGGACCTAATAGAAAGAGCTATTAGGGAACGCTGCTTTGAGGAAACAAGAGACCACATAGAAGAGGCAGAATATGATGTGGAAGAAGAGGCTCAGGAAAACATCCTGCCTCCAAATTAGCTATCACAAGAGAAAGATGACTGTTGTTCTTCTGTCCTGGATGAAAGGGAAACCCCTCTTTTTACATAAGAAGAGATTGATCAGATATTAAACCAGCAGTCCACCTTAGAAATATTTTATAGAACACGCACTCTTGCCCATTCATCTTATGAGTTTGATGATACAGATCCAGAAATCTCCTCTGCGGATCAAGACGAAGAAAGACCTGCTGAGTGTCCAGAATGGTTGACTTGGTCGAGCCAACCCATTTATGACACTGATGGGGAGAGTTATGACAGTATAATAGCATATGAAGATTCCTTGAATCTTCATTCTGCTTTGCCACAGATAATCAGTGAGACTCGAAACCAACAACCTTCATTTTTAGAAGATGAGGAGGAAAGCAAAGAAGAGATCCTTGAGCAAGATGAAAATAACGAGCCTTATCTTGAAAAAGAGGAAGCAATGGAACAAACCACTGCTCAATAATACGTAGATATTTTCACAGAGCTCAGCACATCAGAGAATAATATATCAGAGCTCCAAAAGGACAGCGCTGCCATATATGACGAGTCCTCCAGTTCAGAAAATGAAGATGATGAAGGAGACACTCTACTCCAAGAGAGTCTTCTTCTCCATCCAGTGGAAGAAAAAGAGGTCCTAGTTGAAATCACCCTGCCAAATCTTCACAACCAGGTATCATTTCATGATCCTTATGTTCATTTCTTGCAGACATTCTAAGAAGGATCAAAGGTATTTTTGAGCAGCATGTTGCAAACAGAAAGAAAAATTTTCAAAGCTGTTATTGGGGAACAAAAAGAGTGGGAGATGCCCTGCCTATCTAGCCTGCTCAAGGAGCTGAGCAGAACAGACCATCCATGGGATCACTTGATGGACTGGTTACATTGGAAGACAATGTTTGTAAGCTAGACTTGTAAATAGTCCAGTTAGAGTAGGGTAGGTAGGAAAATATCAATAAAGCTCAGTCTGTGAGCATGTAGTTAGCTGTTTTCAATTTCTACAAAGTCCAGCAAGCCAGACAGTCTAATCCTAGCTTGACTGTTTTTCAATTTCTGTCTTAGAATGTAGAGAAGAAATTTGCTAGATAGTTTAATCCTAACAGATACTAGTTTAGGTAGAGAAACTATGAGGCCAACAATCTAATCTAGTCTCATGGAGTAATAAGGGTAGAAGTAGAATAGGTTTACTTTCCTATTTGTAAAAAATTGATGATGTAAAGGGTTTGCAAGTCCAAATGCACCCAGAAGAAAAAACGTTAGGACTATAGTGTGGGTAGGTAGTTGTTTGGGAGAATTTTCCTACTAATATGATGTCTTCATGATTTGTGGCAGCTGATCTATGAAAGAAAAGTATGTGTCAAGTACCAGGCATCGGGCCTACACCAAAGATTTATCTTCTGAATTCTTGACTCCTTCAAGAAGAAGCCATCCCCATGTGGAGCCACTGTTAGCCCCTATAAAATTTTTGACAAGAAAAAAGGGGGCTAAAATGTTTTTGAGCCTTCAAGGAATGCATTCCCTCTAAAAACACATCATCCTTGAAGCCTCCTTGTGCTTTTGTCCTTTGATGAACCCTCAGTGTTGTCCCCAGTTTTAAAGCCTCTCTGTTTGTGAAGAAAATGCCCAAAAGGCCTCCTTTGCCCTCTTATTTCATTCCCTCTAAGCCTTTGTTTTCAACATTCTTTATCCCCTTCTAAATTCCCCAGTCATCCTCTAAAATTATCCCAAATCCCTTCTAACCATGCACACACCCCTTGTTTGTTTTAATAACCCTTGCTTCCCTCTACCGTTACCCCTTTCGGGCCTCAAATTGCATTAAAAGGGGCCGAAAACCCATATTTTAACATATGTCAGGTCTAGTCCCCTTTGGCCATCCCCCTCAACCTTTTCCCCACACGACCCAGGCGCTAAAACCAAGCACTAGCCCGAAAAGTGCTTATCACAATTGGATATCGGGAGCGCTATTAACCGTTGATTTCCCGACATCCGACGGTCATCACAAGCACCTTCGTTTCATGTTCACCCCTTAGATCACATCACAACCATCGATTTGATCCATAGATCGACGGTCCAGATTTCATCGGCCCCGGTGGTCCCTGCGCCAAATCACTGTTCAAAACCGGTGGTTTTCATCACACCGCTTTTAGAAGGCGGGCTGTATTTTTTGTTTGGCAGCGATGCCATTCACCAGCCGACACGTGGCTTCGAGCACTATTGGGAAACCGCTCTCATCACGCATTAACGTTTGACTGCAGGACCGACGCGATATTGTCATGCACCGTCCGATCTGAGGCCTGCCATCCGATGGCGTTTGCGCCCCAAAGATGCTCGGGCGATAATCAAAGAAAAAAGGACCCCATGCCCACCATCTGTCACCCTCTGATGCCCTTGCAGCCGTCGATATCCTCCTGAGATTAGATAGTCTAGATTAAATGCATGCCCCGCCATTGACCGGGTCCCGCCATGTCACCCATTTCATATGTTTTCGTCACATTTTCGTCTGTTCCCTTAATATTTCATTCCAAGGTCAATTTTTAATGTTTTACATTAAGATTTCTATCTCGACGTCTTCCAAATGCATCTCCCACTATTCCATGACATTCCTCCTCAGTATCCTCTGCATTCATCATCCTCGTCAATGCCACATTGCCATTTTTGTAGTCATCCACAGCATTCGACCCCATGCACAATTTCTTAACATGTTTTTTTGTTTTGCAGGGTTACAGGCGGTGGAAACCACCATGGGTTCATAGCCATAGTTATCATGGCATAGAGCACAGGGAAGAAGGCCGAGAGGGTCACTGTCAAAACCTAATATAGCAGAAAAATGTTTGGGGGGGTCTCTCTAGGAAAGATTTTCATCAAAGTACAAGATTTGACCCTGTAAAACCTCTCCTACATCATTTAAAGTTCCAAGTTCGCGGACAGAGACAATCATGAGGCAGCAGAGAGTATCAGTAAAAAAGCAGAGATTTTAAGGATTGTAATTGAATATTTTGAGCCTTAACCCAACAATTTAAAGGCAGGGTACCAGATCGAAGACCCCATGGATCACTCAGAAGATCCAATGCACATAAAACCATATCATCAGGGTGTTTACATCAACAAAATGTCTCCCCTGAGAAAGGACATAGTACTCATACAGTTTTAGTTTACGTTGTGTCCATGAGAAGTTTTCCCCCTTGACAACAGTCCTAATGCTATCAGACGCATTTGTTACACAGTATGGCAAACCTGAAATCGTTGATCTGCCTTTGTTCAGTTCACCAGAGTTCTAAAATTTGCTATAGCAAGTATATCAGAGACACTCCTAGAGTAATTTTCAGTCTGAAAAAGGCCACTCTTTCATTCAAAGAGTACCAAAGATAAATGCCCAAAATTTAAAACAGAATGGGGCCTCAGCCCTCTTCCTCTTCTGATTTTTAATGCTACATTTAGTTTTCATCTGATCTGAAATGTGTGAACAAAATATTTCCTATACAGAGATAGACAGTAGGGGCTTTTACTGGTTATTTCAACTTTACTAGAAAGGATGAAACCAGAAGATTCTAGCCCGTTTACTGGCTCTGCCTAAATAAATATGAAGTAAACACTAAATCAATCTGGCAATGAAAGTATTTATTTCTATTTGCAAAGCATTCATTAACCAATTTTTATGTGTGAATAAGAAAGTTCAGGTATTCTGCAATGGAAGTAACATGGTTTGAAAGGGAACAAATGAGTTTTGATCACTGTATAAGTCTCATTGTGAAAAGTGGACTTATTAAAAATTATTTTTTAATGTAGTAAACTATGAAAATAAGCAGCAAAATGCACAACATAACAGTAGGCATTTGTTTAATAAGTTCACCCCTCTCTTGGGCTACCTCTGCTGGGTAAAAAAGCCTCCAAATAGGCTTTTCCCTCTTTTATTAATGCTCAAAATAAGTATTACACCATGAATAAAGCCTCAAAAGGCTAAAATAGTTGCAAAATAAGAATCAGAGTGTTGGAAGCAATAAAAATTGACTATTCATTCACCTCATACCGATGAATATAACCCAATACAGCTGATCATTCACAAGGCCCTGGTGGCTCCACAAGAAAATTCACTGATAAAATCACGGACAGAGTGCCCTGATGGTCTGCAACATGTTCCAACCACTTCAGAATGCTTCAATACCCCCAGAACAAAAAAAAATTCCTTCCAATTGGACCTCCCTAGCCAAAGTTATGACTGAAAAAACTTTTGCCCAGTTAGGGCTAGGAAAGCTACACCAATTGTGGAGAACTGCCAGGTAACCCCGATAAATATGGGTTTGGCACTAAATTTTTGCACTCCGCCATAACACTGCCAACGTCGAGGGTTAAAAGATAAGGGTCATGGAACCGTGACCTTCGGAATTGGTTTGAAAAAAATTGAGTTTAAAACGGAGAACTTTAATGTAAAAACCATATGATATAATTAAACTCCGCACTTTTCGGCTATCCTTGTGACCACGACCCATATTTGTTAACGCGCCATTGGGTTAAGCTCCTGGTTCCAAACCTGCGGTTACATGCGGAGGGGATGGCCCCTTTACGGCCCCACCCATATCCATTTCAAAGATTAAATATATGTGGGAGACCATACAAGTTAAGAACTTCCTGTGGCCCAATGGTCGGGTCGTCCAGTTGCTCCAGCGTCGACCCAGGGTCGACTCCCGTCCGCGCCATATAAATTTTGATAAACCAATTTCATTCGACCTTGGGGCCATGTGGCACCCTTTGATTGGCCACCATCGAAATATTCTGCTGAATATTCTGTGGAATATTCTCTTTTTAATAAAATATTTTTGTAAAGTCAAATTGGCCATTTTTTTACTGAAATTGGAAAACTTTAAAGTTGAATAAATTTCTCATACAACATCAGTTTTCAGTGCCGTTCACATCTACAGGATCATTTTTCCGAGCTCTTTCCTGTTGTTCTAGTTTGGACCATTTCTGAGCAACTAATTTTTTGAGCATTTTTCCATTAAGGACTTGATCTCCTGATCACACCTCCCAAATGGGAAGCTTTTGGATGCCAAAATCTCTTTGATTAGTGAAACTGATAATGTGGAGACTGATTCTCCACTCTTCCACCCTTGAATAACTAAAATCTACCCGATTTCATCAAATGGAGCTTTTGAGAAAATGATAAATTGTCTCTGGAATCAACTGATCGACCATTTCTAATATTGACAGAGTCATGATGCAAATGATTAAAATTTGCAGAAGAGCAACTGTAATCTGCAGAAAACAAAATTTTTCTACATTGATCAAACTTCCCAGAAGACTTAAAATAACTTTCACCTTGCAAATTGCTCCCATGGCGAATTCGACCATACTGAAACCAACTTTTCCCCATGCTGAATGGTGTGTCCTCCTTACTTGCACTGCTTTGATTTGACACTTCATTGAATGAATTCGCTGACCCAAAGGGTAATTTGTGCAACATAACATCATCTTCTTTCAAAGACAAACTATTATTAAACTAAGACAAATCATTAGCAACATTATAAAAAGGTGAATGCTCAAAATCTGGTTGTTTCAACATTAACAAAGTTAGACTTTGACTTGCATTAACCAGTCTTTTCAATTGACTTGCATGGAGTAAAGAAGATTGTAGCTTCTTCTTGTGTGCTCTCACAATGTACTCTTTACCATCTTTGAACAAGTGATACTTGTTTTCATGGCAATAGAAGATGGCCTTCCTATCAAATAAGTAAGGACTTCCCAAAACAATACCTGAGATATCAAGCGACAACACATCAAGTTCCACTGTGTCAATAAAATGTGCAGTTATTGCAAAGCGCAATATGCACTTCCTTGAGACTTGCAAGTTGGCATCCTTGCATATCCATCCAAGTGGATAAGGCTTCGGATGTGGAATGGTGTCAAGTTTAAGCTGCTTGACCAAGTCTTCAGATATGAGATTAGCTTGTGACCCACTGTCAAATAGTGTGTCAATTTTGGTATGTTTTGAAATTACCCTCACATGGAAGAGCTCTATCCTCCTCTTTTCCTCATGAGTATCTTTGTGACAATTTAAAGAGCTAGAACTAGGAATTGTGTCTTGCACCACTTCTTTCCCCTTAATGTTCTTTAAAACCATGGCTATGCTTTTTGTCTCATCTCCTGAGTCTGACCCTAAGTCTTGCTCAACTGTTGCTACCATTTTCTCCTTTTCTTTGGCCTTGTTTTTGTTCTTTTATTTTTCTGGTTTCAGTTTAGGATGAAGCTTCCAACAATGATCTTCATCATGACTTTTTTTTGAACAGTTCTTGCAAAATAACTTTCCTTTTTCTTTTCTTGAATTTGCAACTATTTTCTTTCCTTTGTTTTTGAAATTACTATCCTCATCAAATGTATTCTTTCCTCTAGCTTCTAAATGTGTAGCCTAGACACAAAATTCATCTAAGCTAGTAGGATTGAACATTAGAATGGTATGTTGAAGGTAATTGTGCAAAGCTCCTATGTATTTTAACAAGTTGTCTTGACTTTGTAAGTCTACCCCAAGTAGAAGTGCTCTCCTTCTAAACTCTTGGGTATAATCTTGCACATTTTGACCCTTAAGTTGCCTACAATTTTGCCAATTCATAATTTCCTTCTGAATATGAGCAAGAGGATAATTTTTTTTCTTAATAGCAGTAATAAACTCAGTCCATGTTAGAGTTATATTACCATGCTTTTTAATCTCCTCTCTGGTCTTGGCTTCCCAGCAAACCAAATCTTCTCCATCCATTCTCAATGAGGCTAATTGGATTTTTGTATTATCATCATGCAAATTTTGAATTCTTAGATAGACTTCTAGTTGTCTAATATAGTTATCCAATTTTTCTGCATTCACATCACCATTAAACATTGGCAACTCAGATTTTACATCAAGCTTTAACAAAGGATTTCTAAGAGATGTTTTTGTTTTGTGTGACTGATTAACAGAAGTTGAAGAGGATGATGTGGAGGAAGAGGATGATGATGGAGATGAAGGATCACCATTTCCTCCATTCCCTTTCTTAGAATTATCATTGTCTTTCTTCCCTCCTGAAGAATATCCTTCTTCTCTTTGGTTTCTAGACCCTTCTCCAGCAATACTATCATTTATCTCCTGATAGAGGATCCTAACCATCTCATTCATGTCCAAGAAAGCTTTTCTAAAGACTCTTTCTTCTTCCTTGGGATCCATTTCCTCATGTACTTATCCTTCTCTTGAGGACATGTTTGTGGCTGATTCTAAGGCTAATGAGGATGAAATGGAAGGTGGAGATAATGGCACCCTAGCCCTCCTTGGTTGAGGATTGTCTTGTTCTCTAACCAATTGACCTTCCCCTCTTTTCAATTTCAGCCTAGTAAGCATCAAATTTGTAGAACAACACAATTTTCTTGCACAAATTTCATAAAATTTTGAGCACAACCTAAAGCTCTGATACCAATCTGATCTGAAATGTGTGAAAAAAATATTTCTTATACAAAGATAGACAGTAGGGGTTTTTACTGGTTATTTCACCTTTACTAGAAAGGATGAAACCAGAAGCTTCTGGCCCATTTACTGGCTCTGCCTAAAGAAATATGAAGTAAACACTAAATAGATTTGGTAATGAAAGTATTTGTTTCTGTTTGAAAAGTATTCATTAACCAATTTTTATGTGTGAATAAGCAAGTTCAAGTATTCTGCAATGGAAGTAATGTGGTTTGAAATGGAACAAATGAGTTTTGATCACTGTATAAGTCTCATTGTGAAAAGTGGACTTATTAAAAATTACTGTTTAATGTAGTAAACTTTGGAAATAAGTAGCAAAATGCACAGCATAACAGTAAGCAGTTGTTTAAGAAGTTCACCCCTCTCTTGGGCTACCTATGCTGGGTCCAAAAGCCTCCAAATAGGCTTTTCCATCTTTTATTAATGCTCAAAATAAGTATTACACCATGAAGAAAGCCTTAAAAGGCTAAAATAGCTGCAAAATAAGAATCAGAGTGTTGGAAACAGTAAAAATTGACTATTCATTCACCTCATACTGATGAATATAGCCCAATACAGCTGATCATTCACAAGGCCCTGGTGGCTCGACAAGAAAATTCGCTGATAAAATTGCTGACAGAGTGCCCTGATGGCTTTGCAACCTGTTCCAACTGCTTCAGAATGCTTCAATACCCCAGATAACCCCAGATAACCCCAATAAATATGGGTTCGACGCTAAATTTTTGCACTCTGCCATAACACCGCCAACGTCGAGGGCTAAAAGATAAGGGCCATGGAACCGTGACCTTTGGAATTGGTTTGAAAAACTTTGAGTTTAAAACGAAGAAATTTAATATAAAAACCATATGATATAATTAAACTCTGCACTTTTCGGTGGTCCTTGTGACCACGACCCATATTCGTTAACGCGCCATTGGGTTAAGCTCCTGGTTCCAAACCTGCGATTACATGCAGAGGGACTGGACCGTAAGGGCTGGCCCCTTTACGGCCCCGCCCATATCCATTTCAATTTTTAAATATATGTGGGCGACCATACAAGTTAAGAACTTCCTATGGCCCAATGGTCGGGCTGTATGGTTGCTCCAGCGTCGACTTGGGGTCGACTCCCGTCCGCGCCATATAAAATTTTGATAAACTAATTTCATTCGACCTTGGGGCCACGAGGCATCCTCCGGGCTGGCCACGTGACGCCCTTTGATTGGCCGCCATCGGAATATTCTACAAAATATTCTGTAAAATATTCCCAGAATATTCTATGGAATATTCTCTTTTTAATAAAATATTTTTGTAAAGTCAAATTGGCCATTTTTTACTGAAATTGGAAAAATTCAAAGCTGAATAACTTTCTCATACAACATCGGTTTTCAGTGTCGTTTGCGTCTACAGGATCGTTTTTCTGAGCTCTTTCCTGTCGTTATGGTTTGGACCCCCTCTGTCTCTCTTTCAGCTATAAAAATCTCGAAGGAACTCATTGTAAAGGTTATTGATCAGATATCTATGAATTGCAAGCTGTTTCTCTTGAGACATGTTCCCTGTGTAAAGTTGTAAGATAGGCTGAGAAAGATGTTTTTCAGACTAAATATCAAGCTATTGGTAATGTTGTACTTGACTGGTGTTGCTCTTTAATATGACAAGCACATTTCTTTGGATCCTGATTTAAAGCAGCGGCGATGTTTTTCTGTCTTTGTCTATGTTTTCCTTTTTAGTTCATTGCATTACATTTCTACTAGCTCGCACCAGAAATCTGACATAGTATTTACCCTTGTTAGGTACCCTATGTTTCTGCTCTCCTTGCCTTCAATTTTTTCTGCTGTATGTGTTATCTGAGGATTGATTTCAACTAGTTTAACCGGTGTAGTGGTCAAACATATACTGCTAGCTGATGTATGAATTAATGAATCTGTTCCTTAGATGTTCTTGTTAGGCTGTAATTGAATGAACTGGGATATTGGGATTTTATAACCCAGTCTCTGTCTCACCAAAGTCTTGTTCAATTAATTAAACCTTTCTAAGCTCCCTCAAGCTATATACCAAATCATTGAGAGTTCAAAGTCTCTCTCTGATCTCAGGTTTTCAACTTTGTGTTCTAAATCTTTAATTTTTCCTTGTCTGAAGAGTTAGCCTTTTAGGTCTTGGATCACAAGTTGTCCAATGGCATGTCCTGTCCCTGGATCTAATTTCTGAAAGGTCACCTTGGAGGTTTCGTTGCTTTCACCTTCTCTCTTGCCTTTCCATGCCCCACTATCATCTTTAAGATCCAATGCTTTAGATGACTAGCCCAACTGAAAGCCTGCATATTGAATAACAAGTAAACCCTTTCTTGACTCCATTGCCCAATGGTCTTGAATTTTCTCTGAATTATCTCTCCTTTGCCTAAAACCCTCTTTTCTCAGCCTTGTCTTATACTGAACCCTTCTTTCCTGATTCCCAACAACCAAACAAACCCCGTGCCTATAACTAGCCTAACATCTTAACTTTGAGCTTCAAAGACATAAAACCTTTTCTTATATAGAGAGATCCCTCTTTGGATCCAGGAGGGCTAGATCCTGAGGTCTGAAAGTGGTTTGATGTTTTCCCATCTTTTGGTATTGCCAATCTTGCCAAAACATGGGAACCCCAACACATGGCATTCATATCCCTTAAGTAATCATCCATACCAACCTCTATTTGATTACCTGCATTGCCAGCTTGTGAAGAACTACTATTGTTGTAGCCATTCCTAATTGGTGAATCTGGACGTAGCGGGAATTGAATCGGTGGTGGATTCAACCATTCTTGGTATCGTTCCTCTTCGATTTTTTCTCTTAATTCCATCTTCTCTTGCTTTGACATTGTCGTGGGTTACAACAGAAGATGGTAGGTAGGTTGCTCATCACTACTAGAATCCTAATAATTAAAAAAAAAAATATTTGAACATGATTAGTACAAAATATATGATATCAATTAGTAACCACGTTGACAATATTTCATGATTAATTGGTTTGACGTTGAAATAATTACATTAATAAATATACCAAACAATTATAATTATTACCATCATTGTCCCAAGATTGTGGCTAGAAGATGCAATATTGTTACAATTGGAAGGGTGAAGTGGCTGTTCATTTTCATCTAGCAAATGCGCCTTATGGTATCCTGCTCCTGATAAGAGCTTCTGATGTTTTGGAGTTGTTTGAATATTTTGTGCATCTGAACTCGATGTTGAATCTGCATGAACCTGCAAATTTGTATACATTATAAATTTAATTAAGCTTTTCATGATTGGCATGGATAAAAAAACATAAATTCAATTATATAATGAAAATATAAATAAAATCTGAAGTAAATATTATGTCTCGGGATGGATAGGGAGAACTCCGCAATGGACTTTGAGAAATATTATGGAATGAGCTGGATTTTGAAGAATTGTCCATTCGATATAATTATGATATTTTCTCCTTACATTTGAGCAAAATCAACAATAAATTTTGGTGCACACACCTAAAAGTAATTTCAGTGCCTTAAAAATGGACTTCTTGTTATCGGTGCTAATGTACAAATCACCACACTAGTGTGTTTTCGTTGTTGCGCACCGATGCATTTCTATTAAGTGACGCACCGATGACGAATAACCGCAAATAAAAAAAGCGCAAATGTATTTTATTTAAGTGAAAAAAAAAGAAGTAAATTGAAAAATGGGCAGCAAAATATTTTCAAAAATCTAATTTCAGAAAACGATTCTTTAAATACTAAACACTTTTCATCGTTTCACTATCTTTGCAAAAAATTTCAGCCAGAGATTTGCGGGAGACATACCTGGAGCAAAGAGAGCATAAGAGCACTGTGGAGCAGGGAAATACATTCAAATAGAAGTATTCAAACAATCACAATTCCAAACCTCTCATGATTCAAACCCTGTAGCATAGAATTTCAAATGATCTCATCATTAAAATTTATTGTTTTTTTTAATTTTTGTACATTTTTTTTTACGCAGTAAGATTTTTTTTTTCAATGTTTATTGTTTTTTTTTACTTTTTCTATAGTCTTTTTTATGCATTAAGAAAAAAATTTCAATTTATTTTTCGTTTTCAGAAAAAAATAATAATAATAAATAAATAAATAAAAAATAAATAAAATAAAAATAAATAAATAAAAATAAAAAAAAAAATAAAAAAATAAATAAAATAAATTAAAAAAAAAAAAAAAAAAAAAAAAAAAAAAATTCCATTTTTAGAAACAAACCCTACATTCCCTCTTTCTGTGATTTTAGAATTAGGGCTTTTCATTTTAGAGTTATAGGGTTTGTAATGCTATATATAGGCCTAATACATCCAACCCATGGGACGACTTGCATAGTCGGATCACAATCCATGTCGGCCCTTTCGTGAATTTAAAAAGAAAACATATTTTTTTCATCAGTGTGCCTAGCGTAACCTAGCACACTGGTGTACTGTATTATCCCAGCGCACTACGGAAGTACCGTGTGGTAAAAAATTTAAAATTTTTGTATATTCAGTGTGCCATATGTAAAATATGGCATCGGTGCGCTATTTCATTATGGCACACCGCAAACGTGTTGTTTCGTACACATTTAAAAAAATTCCATTTTTAAAAATAAACCCTACATTCTTTGTGTTTATGCCCTTTCATGTTCGTCTTTATATGATTTCAAAATTAGGGCTTTTGATTTTAGATTTATAGGGTTATTATTGCTATATATAGGACTAATACATCCAACCCACGGGATGACTTGCATATTTGGATCCTAATCCATGTCGGCCCTTTCGTGAATTAAAAAAAAAAACAGATTAATTTTTTCATCGGTGCGCCCGACGTAACCTAGCGCACCGGTGCGCCCGACGTAACCTAGCGCACCGGTGCGTTGTATTATCCTAGTGCACCGCGAAAGTACTAAGTGATAATTTTATTTTTAACAGTGCGCCATATGTAAAATATGGCATCGGTGCACTATTTCATTATGGCATACTACGAACATGTTGTTTCTAAAAAAAAAAAAAAAAAAAACCATTTTTAGAAACAAACCCTACATTATTTTTGTTTCTGCCCTTACTTCTCCCTCTTTCTATGATTTAAGAATTAGGGCTTTCTATTTTAGATTTATAGGGTTTGTATTTATATATATAGGCCTAAGACATCCAACCCATGGGATGAATTGCATAGTCGGATCACAATCCATGTCGACCCTTGCGTGAATTTAAAAAAAAAAAAAGATTTTTTTTCATTAGTGCGCCCGACATAACCTAACGCATTGGCTCTCCTTGTTGACATAGAGCACCGTACGGTCTATTATATTTTTTGTGTGGTGCGTTTATACTACCCCCACACAATGACGTCCGTGCGTACACCATGAATGACACACTGGTTTCTTGGGGATTTTTTTTTTTTGACTTGAAAAGTTGACAATTTATTTATAAAATATATTAATGAATGATATGGTACAAGTTTCATATTGATAAAGAAATGACTGAAAAAAGATCAAGTAACAAAAATACTGATAACACGTCAAGAAAAGAAAAAAAGGCAAGTTCTTTGTAAATTATTTACAGAAAATATTATTTTTGAACTATATGTAAGTTTAACTAATATGTATTGTTTACTGTGTATCATGCAGAGCCACAAAATGATGAAGCTCAATAATATTATTTCTGACCTAGGACCAGAAGAGCGTAAAAGCTTTATGGAAAAATTGCAAAAGGATGAATCAGGTGAATGAAAAAATACTATCGATCCAATATGAGTTTCTTTTTTTAGTTTTCATTAATAATATACTTAAAATTATTATAACATGTGTCAAACAATCTATTAATTCACATCTGTTCAATATTCTACAGGGACCAACAACTCAGAAAAGGAATTTTGTTCTAAGAAAACGAAAAAAATAGAACGTGCAAATGAAAATGAATTGCTCCTTAGCTCATCTGGAGTGGTGTTGGAGGTTAGCGAAAGGGGGAAAGCTTTTACAAAAGTTTGATGGATCTAGTGGAACGAATGTATAAACGTTCTTTCCACTTACAATACAAAAATCAATCCAATGATTCCAAGAACCAATTTTATCTAAACTACAGGAAGAGTTTCTAGAGAATTGGTCAATGAGACATGTTAGACTTTTAATAGCAAAAACACAAAAAAAAGAAGGAATGAAAAAGTAATATTCCTTTAAATGTTTGGCTAGAATTATTTATAAATATCACTTTTGTTATATTTACATTTCATTTATCAATATAAAAATTAAATAGTTTATTGTCATGTTACCTTTTCAAGAAGATTATGAAAATCTCAAAATATGAACGAGTCGATATCAGAAATATGCCGGTAGGAATGTCCAAAAAGGTGTACAAGGAGTTGATCAAAGAAATGGACAAAATTGCATCGCAGGAGCAGCCATCTTAGCAACAACATGCTTCAAATGTAATATGTAATCATTGAATTTTTCGATCATTAGGTACAATAAATAAATAATTTAGCATTAAATATTAATATTCAAGTAGTTTCTTGCAAAAAAGAAAATAAAATGGAACCCATTCAACACATAAAATAGGATGACAAGGAAGAAAAGTGTTGATATCTAAGTTTGTGAGTAATTGTTACTTATAACAAATTAAATAGATTTCATTTTTGTATTTTTTAAGTTGTTTTACAAAAATCATCATTGAATGACTTCAAATAGGTGCTAACATACAAAGAAGAACCATCACACGATTTGATTGAAATTGGTTTAAATATGGGTTGTGAGTATATGTTGGCATATCATAATCTAATTGTGGAATTTGTAAGTGTTTATCGATCTCGTTTTACTTAGCTCTGTCTATAATTAATATAACAAAAAAATCTTTTATATTAAATGCATGATATGTTATGGGGAATAAAACTTGCAGGAAGCAAAGTATGGAACTGCAGCAACAGATGAAATCTTGAAAGATGGCATGTTACATGGTTTTGAAAGAAGGTGTATAGTTTATGAGTCAATTGTTGCAATGGTATGCCATTTATTTTCGATTTACATTGATGTATATTATTTAATATTGCAATTTTCATTATTCTCACCAATGTATATACACTCATTACAGTTTATTTTTATGTTTGTAGATGAAAGATGAAGAAGAAGAAAACAATCAACACTGTGAACAAAACATTCTTGAAAATAACCCAAGTCATGGAAGTAGCTCTAGCAGTGATAGTAGTTCAAGCGAAGAATGATGATCATTATTTTTGGATATCAAAGAAAGGCATTGTTTTTTTGAAATATTATCTTGTGAAATCAGACATTTTATTTAATGTAATGGACGTAGTCTCCCAATTGAAAGACAAAGGGACACCAATAACTGTCCCATTTTGTATGAAAGTATTTGTCTTATATATATATATATATATATATATATATATATATATATATATATATATATATATATATATATATATATATATATATATATATATGTTTTAATTTATTCTATTGCATTCTCCATTTTCGCTGTGAAATGTAACACCACTGATTAAATTTATGGATGATTAAATATTATAATGAAGAGATGTGAAATTTGATGATATGATATAACAAATAAATCCAAACATCACATTCAAATGCACTAATAAAAAATTAATTCATATGAATATTGTCATAAAATATATATGTGTTGACTTTTGATGAATAATGAATTTTCAAAAATCACAATAATTATGATATGATATAACAAATTACTCCAAAAATTACATTCAAATGCATTAATAAAAAATTAATTAATATGAATACTGTTATAAGATGTGTCGACTTTTGATGAATAATGAATTTTTAAAAATCACAATAATTGCACTATCACAGGTCGATGTTTCTAAAAAATACAAAATGAACACCAGTGCATGTCAGTTACTGTGCATTGGTGCGTTTGTATGTTGAAGCGCACCAATTCATTTCTACGACCTATGGGCACTGCACAAATATGAAAACCAATTAAAAATATCGATGCGTTTGTGTGGTACTACGCACTGGGGCATTTATGTGGCACTATGCACCGGTGCATTTGTACGACCTATAAGCACCACACAAATACCGATACTAATTATAAATATCAGTGCGTTTATGTGATACTGCGCACCTGTGTGTTTATGAGGCACTACATACCGGTGCATTTATACGACCTATGGGCACCACTCAAATACTGATACCAATTATAAATCTCAGTGCATTTGTGTGATACTGCGCACTGGTGTGTTTCTATAAGTCTATGTACCATTGCGTTGAGACGACCTATGGGCACTGCATAAATCCCAAGACCAATTAGAACAGCCTCGTGCGTTGTATCACCAAGACTATGCCCGGTGCGGTTTTATACCTTTACGGCCTGGTGCATGCTCCTTCGACTGCCTCGGGCCACCTTCTAGATGACACACATCAGTGTGTCGAAGCCTGAGTAGCGCACCGATGAAAACATCATCCGTAATAACCTCCAGCTGCCCATTTTTTTTAGTTGTGTTGAATTTTTGTTAAAAGCTCCACCAAAACCTCCGCAACCATAAACAGATGTTGTAGAAAAAGCTTTTTTGACAATTTTGTCCAATTTTATAACACTAAAAACCTCCTTTATAACCTCTGCTAGAGGGTATTTTCCTTGTAGTGGGTTGTACCATAAGTCTCATGGTGTCAATTATCTTGAAAATGGCCACTCACACATTGAATGTTGACACCTGCAACTCCATTTTGAAAAGTGGTTGAAAAACATAAGGCTCAGATGGAAAATATGACTGCATTGCTGAACTTGTGTCACTGAGAGGTGTAGGATCGACTGTCAAATTACTGAATTATGACAAAGTGAAAATATGGGCCTTAGGGAATCTGTTAGATTCCTCCTAGATTCCTCAAATATGCTTCTCCACAGGGAATCTAGAAATCTGCAACTCAAAATTGGAATCTGATCTCACCATTGAGATCCTTGCAAAACTTCGAGAAGAATTAGTATAAAGTGGACCTCATTATGATACTTGCGAATTTCCTGAAGTGTCTCCTCCACATGGAATCAGAAAAAAAGTTGTTCCAATGGAAAATACAGACTCACCATAACGCTCCCTACGAAATTCTAGTTAAAATGCATATAAAGTTTAATACATTCTGAAAATTTTACCTCCTTGAGATCAACATATTCTACAAGCATCAGAAGGTTCTGCCTCGAAATCTATGCACCATCTTGCCTTGAACTGTGTGTCAGGTCTACCTATGTCTGGCCTACCTTCTCTTTGCTCACGACTCCATTGGCCTCCTTGTGCCCTCATCTCTCATGTATTCTCCTTCATTCTCCATGGTTTCCTTGAACCATTTGAATGACGTTTTATAATAAAGTGTGAGAATGAATAAGACAAGGTGTGAGGTTGGTACAATTTTTGGCATAATCATATTAAGATAGTTTTTGTTGGGAGTTATCGAGTTCAAATCCTATTGATTCCAAATATTGTTTTAAAACACAATTTTAGTTTTAATATAATTTTTTCAAACTATATAATATATGGAATTCATATCTCCATATTGTAACTGTTAGGAATCTGTAATTTTAGCATATTGGTAAGACTAAAACTGCAGAAGCAACATCGTTTCAACCAACTTTGGGATTCTAGGATCTAGCCCTCCTGATTCCAGAGAGGGATCTCTCTATGAATGGGTTTAAAGATGTGATCTTTAAAATCTGAAATAGTGATATTAGGCTAGTTATGAAGAGCTTGGGTTTTGGTTTTGTTTGTTTTGGTTGGGCAAGGACATGATGAAGGTGAAGGCAGTTTCAAAATCAAGGGTGGAGGTGTCTGCGTGTGAAGGAATGAGTTGGCTGATAGAAAAGGCAAAGACAGTTTTAACCCATTGGGTTATGGAGTCATAGGAGGATTTTAATTGGACAGAAAGGTTCAAGAAGGATTCATGGGGAAAGTCACTTATGTCAAAGGATCTCTTAAGGTGATTTTATGGAATGAAATAGATAGGAAATGAAGAAAAAACAAATGGAGATATAGTGAAACAGCCTAAGATCAAGTAAGTTCTTTTAAAATATATTTCTTCAGCATGTACTTAAAGAAAAACATGAGAGTATTATGAGATCAGGTTAATACCTTTAAACTAGCCTGCTTTGAAGTAATTTCAGTTAGAAAACATTAAAAGACAGTTTGAAAAAGCTTAAGATCAGGTAAGTGCCTTTAAACTACCCTGCTTTCAGCATATTCAATAAGAAAAACATAAAAGTATTTTGAGATCAGGTTAGTGCCTTTAAACCAGCCTGCATTGAAATACTTTTAACTAGAAAACATTAGAAAAACAGTTGAAAAGCTTAAGATCAGGTAAGTGGCCTTAAACTACCCTGCTTTCAGCATATTCAATAAGAAAAACATAAAAGTATTCTGAGATCAGGTTAGTGCCTTTAAACCAGCCTGCATTGAAATACTTTTAATTAGAAAACATTAGAAGAAACAGTTGAAAAGCTTAAGATCAGGTAAGTGCCTTTAAACTACCCTGCTTTTAGCATATTCAATAAGAAAACCACAGATAAAAGTGAAAAAGAGAAATTTAGATTAGGCAAGTGCCTTTAAAACAACCTGCATTAATGTACTCTTCAAAGATAACTTTCAAATGAAGAAAACATAGACAATAAAGCTTTCAGTAAGAGTAGGGTACTGTTGAGAGTAAATCCTAGCTCTATGTTTGCTGCTCTTTATCAGAGAAAATGAATAGAATGAAAACATTAAGAAAAATAACAATTGACAATGAGGAACACATCACCATTGACACAAATCAGGATCCCATAAATTAGTAGCTTGTATTTTATGTTCGAACCAGTTACAATCAGCAAGCTCGGTGGGTCTTGACAACTTCAAACTTCTCATATTAGCTTATGTATCTTCAAGTTGTAAACAGGGCATCAGTAGCTTTAGAAACTATTACATACATTCATATGTCCAGAGACCAACATTTTCTCATCTTCTACATAAGTATTTATAGAAGAATGAAGAGGTGGGAGGATTTCCCAGGGGTCAAGTATTATTAATTATGTAATCAATGCAATTCTTGGCCTTTGGGAACCAAGCAAGGCATAAGGAGGGAATGTAATCATTTATAACTCTGCTTCATAACTGTGTTTCTGTCTTTCGAGGCCTAATGATTGAAAAGATCTGCTTCTGGACTGTTCTTAACCTTTAAAATAGTTTTTCCGACAATTTGGAGATAAGACCCTTGATTAGTATTATTTGTTCAGCAGCCTTTGATTTTCTGTGAGGCTGTAGGTGCCTAATCAATAAATTCAGCTTCTGATTGAATATTTTGAGGCACATGTGGCGTTGTGATAACTAAAGGGGTCCATTTGCCTCATTTTGTGGCGATGGAGGCATTCCTATTGACAAGACCCTTTATATTTTCTGTAAACTGTGTTTTACTTGGGGATTAGGCTTTTGATAAGCATCTTAGACTTAATCCCCGTGAAACTGTCTCTAATCCTCTGTTCTGATGCATTCTGGTCTTCGACACTGATACCCTTTGACTGTGCCCCTTTCATGGTGTTTTTGTTGGTGCGCAGGGTTTATAAGGCATCCATGCCTGAGGAAACACTGAGAAAACGTGCATTTCCACCCTGTGGATGATTTCCCTTGACGAATCGAAGACGGGAGGGTCGTCACCCTCCGCCTCTAAATCTTCTTTGAAAATCGTGAGAAAATGTTTTAAAACCCTACAAAATATAAAAACTATTATGAAATCCTGCTTTTATAGGTTAACTGTATCGGAAGGCGTGTGAAGAGAGCGGGGTTTTTGGATGGCATCATCCAACGGTCACGATTGATGGGCAGAGATTGTAGAACGGGCGAAAGAAAAATTAAATCCGAGTTGTCGATCGTGCAGAGATCGACGGTTGACATTGAACGAGGAGGCGGCGGAGTAGGATTACTCTGAGCTGTCGATCACGCAGAGATCGACAGTCAGGATGGAGGTGTGAAAGTCAAACGGAGAGGTCGGGCGATGAATTGTGGGTCGTCGATCTGCAGATCAGATCGACAGTGGAGATGTCATTGCCGCATGTACGATAGCCCGGTTATTGTGTGCGCATCTTCGTTAACCATCGGACAGCTTCGGCAAGCGATCATCGTTGGATGAGTGGGCCCAGATCGGACGGCGCACAGCAATATCGCTAGGCGTCCTGGTCCGAACGATAATGCGCAATGGACAGTGGTTTCCGGAACAGTGTCCAAGACGCATGTCACGCGATGTATAGAATCGTTGGCCATTAGGCGAAAACTGCCCTCCGCTCAAAGGTGGTGCGATAAAAACCATATGGTTTTGGGAAAATGGCGCACGGCTAGCGGGGTCCACCGTATTTGATAGGTTTCGCACCGTCGGATCTGTAGATTGAATTCAATGGTGGAGATTTCTCGCACTTTGGACTGGCAGAAAAAATATAAAATAATTAAAAAACCCAAAGTTTCGAATAACATAAGGTTTTTTAATATTTTTCGGGCAGGATATGTATTATGTGGCCGGGCGCCCGATTTCGGGGCCAAAGGTTATATGAAGGATAATGTGACTGGGGGTTAAAGAGGAGGGGGCTAATCGCATATCGGGAGATCGGGTATGGACTTTTCAATCAACCCATTTGATTTATGCGATGCGATGGGTGCTGGGACTTTAGCTCTTGGTTTTTCTCAAAGAAAGCATGAAATCCGGAGTTTGTGACAAAGGAGGCTGATCGCATCGGGTTCTAAAGTATATAGGCTCATCGCATCATAACTTTAGAATATGGCAAGACATGTGCACTTGGATATTTGCGATGCGATAAACGCCCCCAGAGTTGGCGCTTGGTCCCAAGGTGTAGGCATATGATTGGAAGTGGTTAAAAACTTAGCCCAAGGGGGCTTAAGCTTTATTAATAAAAAGATGATTTTCAATGGTTTTCAAAGGGTAATTGAGGGTTTCGATAGAGTTTTAAAAGGAGTTTTAAACTCTACAAAGGCAATTTTATGAAGGGGAGATGAGGGAAAATGAAAATAGAGGAAGATGATGGAAAAATATGAAGGTTAGTTTCTGAGTGCAGGAAGGGGAAAAAAGGGGATTTTGCAGCAGTCTTTCTCATGGAATTCAGCAGAATGTTTTGAGCTTGAAATGGGAACATCAATGAAGATTTAAACAAGGATATGAAGTCTTCTAGAGGCTTCAAGAGATACACTTTTCTATAATGAAACTGTTCCTTGAAGGCTGAACAATGTTTTGGCCACCTTTTGATGGAACAAATTTTATAGGTGGCCAACAGTGGCTCCACTTGGGGATGGTGCCTTCTTGAAGGCATCAAGAACTTCAGACTTGCATTCTCTGGGAGGCTGACCTATGCCATATCCATTATATTCTCTAGGAGGCTGACCTGTGCCTGATCCATTGGGCTGCTCTTCCTTTGCTGGCATGATCTTACTCTGCTTCGAAAACATGTTAGCAGCCATAAAAACAATGGATCTTCATCAACAAGCTTTCTATCTACCCAATCCTACTGATCTAACAATTTTTCTTCATCAGAGTGCACTTGGATTGGCAAAATCTTTCACAACATTTTATTCTTTTGAAAGCAGGCAATCTAATCTATTTCTAATCCTTATTTCTCCCTGAACTCAGATTAAATAGTTGAGTTCAGATGATTCTCTACCTAATCTACCATCTGTTGGGATTAAACTGTCCAACAGATTTTCATTATCTAAATTCTAAAACATCAATTTAAAAACAATCAAGTCAAGATTAAGTTGTTTGACTTGCTGCGATCTATGGCATAAAAACAAGCTGCACATAGACATTTATTTTGCAGAAAATTTTAAAACAAAAATGATGAAGGCTTAAGATCTAAAATTTCATGCACTTCCTTCACCTTTTTACAGCTCTGTTTTGACTCTTATGTGAGTTGTTCCTCCTTTATTCTTTGGTTCAGATCTTGAGTTAATTAGAACCAGATTTTGATCTCTTTTTACTCAAGAAAATAAAATATATTTGAGTCATCTCTCTTTGAAACCTTAGGTTTAGATTTTAGCATGTTTTAACCTTTAATTTCTATCCTAATCTACCCACTGATAAGCCAAGATTAAACAGTTTGGAAAATCAAATTCACTATCCTATCAACAGTAAATTTAACACTAATTAGTCAAGATTAAACAGTTTGACTAATTAGAAGTGTGTTATTTAGGAGTGGAATTTAATCTTGCACACTTTTAAAATTTCTTTCTCTTTTTTGGTATGGGGCTGTACCTTTCTTGTTTTCACAATCTGCCCTCTTTTCTTTTCTTTTTATTGTTTTTGTACTTTTTTCTTTCATGATACTGAACAAAGAAAATGGTATTTACAATGGAAATGAAAGCTTTAAAATGGAACTCAACAGTAGTAATGCTTAAGGACCCTGCCATTGACAGGACCCCCAAACAGATCTGTGCCATCTAACTCTTGCAGAAAAAAGGCATTTGGACCAATGGTGGCATGAATGATGTAAGGACCTTGCCACAAACTATCAAATTTTCCATGTTTACCCTTATCCTCTCTTTTGGAATCCCATTTGAGTACCTTATCTCCAATGTTGAAAACACAAGCCTTTTTTCTTTTGTCAAACAACTTCTCTATGTTTTCTTGCACCTTCTGAGCCCTATTGTAAACCTATTCCCTTGTCTGCTGGAGATGTATTGTCTGACTGATCCTCCTAATCATGCTGTCCTCTTCTGACTATATTTCTTGGATTAATTTTATTACTGGTACACCTAAGCTGGTGGGAAACACTGCATCTACTCCATAAACAAGTTGGTAAGGGGACATTCCAATGGAATTTTTTGTGGTCAATCTGTCTGCCCACAGAGCATGCACCAACTTGTTATGCCATGATTTTTTGTTCTCTTCAAGCAGCTTCTTGATGATGGTCACCAAAATTTTATTTGATGATTTTGCTAGCCCATTACCTTGAGGGTAGTAAGCAGTAGAATGACCAAGTGTAATCTGATACCTGTGATAAAAATCAATCATCTTTTTGGAACAAAAAGCAGCAGCATTATCAGTAATAATCTTCCTAGGGCATCTGAATCTAGACAAGATATGGTCTTCAAGGAATTTTATAATGACAGAATCTGTGGCATTCCTAGAAGGGATGGGTTCAATCCATTTTGTAAAGTGGTCAGTGGCTATGAGAATCCATTTGTGTTGGGCAGACAAAGCAGGATGAATTTCCCCTATGAAATCTAGGCCCCACTCTTGAAAAGGAGCTTCAACAGTGATAGGTTGTAATGGTAAAGGAAGAATTTTTCTTTTGCCTTCAAAAATTTGGCATTTGTGACAGGCAACTATCATTTCATGGAAATCTTGGAAGAGGGTGGGCCAGTAATAGCCAGCTCTAAGGATTTTATTGGCTGTGGTTTTCCAGTAAAGATGACCTCCACACTCTCCTTCATGGAATTCATGTTTGATCCTCTCTGCATCAACTTCAGGAAAACATTTAAGCAATAAATCATCAAAATTTTTCCAGTATAAAAATTCATTTAAAATGCAATAGTTCCTAGCTTTCAACTTTAAAAACCTTGCCTTTGTTTTTAATAAATCAGGAGGAGCATTAATATTTGCAAGCACATACAAGATATCATTGTACCAAGGTGAGTTTTGAAACTAATTTTCGACAGTGGGAGCAGGTAATTCTTCCTGTTCATCCAAGGCATCTACCATGTTAATGTCAAGGGCTTGCAGATTAGATTCAACCATTAGTTGAGCTAAGCCCTGACCTTTAATAAGTTTGGTTGTTTTGATTTCCAAATCATACTCTAATATAGCAGCAATCCATTTACCTCTCTTTCCATCTATGTCTTGTGACAAGATGTATTTTACCACTATATTAGGTACACAGGCAATGGTGTGGGAATGTAGAATATACACCCTGAAGTCCTTTAAGGCCTTTACCAAAGCATAGGCCTGTTTTTCCATTATGTTGTATTTCAAGGGTGCATCCCTTAAAGCCTTGCTGAAAAAATCAATGGGCTGTTCCTGTCCCTCTGGGTTTTTCTACAACAGGACTGCAGCCACAGTATGCTCTGAGGCAAAGGAGAAAATAAGGAACTCTTTTGAAAATTCTGGGCTGATTAGGACTGGTGCCCAGGTGAGTGCATGTTTACCAATTCGAAGGATTTTTGGTTTCTACAGTCCACTTCACTCCTACTTCTTTCTTGAGCATATTAGTCATGCTTCTAAGGAGCTCTGCTAAGTTGGGAATAAACCTCCTCAAGAATTTAATCTTTCCAATAAAGCACTGCAATTATTTTATGTTCCTTGGTTGGCTAATCTGTAGTATTCCCTGAAATCTATTTGGATCTATTTTAATCCCTTCTTCTGATATGATATGGCCAAGGAGTTTACCTTCCTTAAGGAAAAACACTGTCTTTTTGGGATTTAAAGATAACCCAAACCTTCTACACTTTTCAAGGACCTTTCTTAAATGTTTTAGATGCTCTTCATCGGATTTGGAATAAACTGTTATGTCATCAAGGTAATTTACAATGAAGTGCCCTATCTCCTCTGACAATGCAATGCCCATGGCCCTTTGGAAAGTGGCCCCAGCATTCATTAATCCAAAAGGCATTTTCACATACATGAAGGTGCTCCAAGGAGTGGTTAAAGTTGTCTTGAGTTGGTCTTATAGGAGTAATAAAACCTGGTTATACCCTGAAAAACCATCTAACAGAGAAATCCTCTTTGAACCAACTACCCTTTGTAGAATGTGTTCCATTTTGGGTAAAGGGTGATTGTCTTTTAGGGAGGCTCTGTTAAGGTTTCCGAAATCAATGCACAATCTGATTTCTCCTGTCTTTTTCCTCATGGCTACAAGGTTAGAAACCCAATCTAAAAACCTCACAGACGATTCATGCCTCATACATTTTCTTGATTTCCTTTTCTACTAGAGGCAGTTGTATTGGATTAATTCTACGCAGTTTTTGTTTAAAGGGTTTTTGGTTTTCTTTCAAAGGGATCTTGTGCTGGATGATTCCTGTATCGTAGGCTTTCAAGTCTTCATAGCTCCAGGAAAACGCATCGACAAACTCTTTAAACAGGTCAACGTATTTCCTTTTCATGTCTGGTGGCAAGGACCTAGCTAATTTAATCATTTTAGGTTGATCCTTAGTGCCTATGTTGCATTCCTCGACCTCAGACTCTGTGTATTCTACAGTGGGCTTCTTTGCTACATCGTTAGAATCAAAGAGGTCTTCTAACGGTGCTAGCCCCCTAGGTATGTTCTTGTCTTTTGACGACAATACCTCAATGTCTTCATTTTCTTTGTCCTTGTATTCTTCAGTATGAGTGTCAAGTTCTTTATTTAACATGTTGATTTCTATGGGACCAGATGGTTTTTATTTTTTAGGTGACTTTTTGCTTAGGCGATTTTCATCGGATTTAGAATCCGAATCGGATGACTCAAATTCGTTCATGCCCAGCAGAAAATCCTCTATCTATTTTTCACCTTCAAAGACCTGCCAATATTTTTCATTATCTAGCACTGCTGGTCTAAACTTAATTTGAGTTGTACAGTCTTTGGTTTCAAATGGCGTTAGGCATGTTCTAGCCGCAAAAGCTAAATTGTGTGCGGCAATATTTCTTTTTCTTGGAACAAAAATCAATTTGGACTCCTCAAAATTTTTTAAAAGGTCCATGACATCGTTTCGATAAGCTCTAAGCCTGGGATGATTTGCGTTATATTCCCCATTGACTTGTTTAATGACTAGTTCTGAATCCCCATACACATTAGTTCTTGTGGCTCCTAATTTTTTTAATAGATGTAAGCCTAAGAGAAGGGATTCATATTCTGCTATGTTATTGGAACACTGAAAGTTTAATTTGTAGGAAATTCTTTCTATGTGCTTATTTTCAGTGTTGGTAATCCAGACACTTGCACCAGCATTGTTTTTAGTGCATGACCCATCAAAATACATACTCCACAGAGGACTATTTTCGGTTTTTCCTTGGTTATTGTCCCCTTCAACCAACGTGCTCAAGGGTTGTTGTGAAATCTCGGCACTTATTTGTATTTGTTTCACCTTCTCAGGTTTCTCATGGAGCTGAGTGTGAGGGGCAGTCTGTCATTTTCCATCTTGGTTTTGTTCACTCTAGTCCAGTGTTTCAACATGCTTTTCCAAAGCTTCTCTCTCATTTTCTCCCATATCTAGAACTACATTTATTTCTAGATTTGGGGTCTCTAACTGTTTATCTGAGTCACTGTGTTTTTGCTCTGACTGTTTTGTGGATTCATTATTGTAAAAGATAAACGAATCCAGGTCAGTATGGATAGAATAAATGGGAGAATTTTCAGGCTTTTCTGGGCTACTGACCATGAATTTCATGTGTGACTCTCTGTACAGTCTTCTGAGCTGGCTAAAAATAGGAATAGTGGCATATGTCCCGTCCATCTGTATGGTACCTTGCAGCTTGGCACCCCATGCTCTTGAAAATAACATGCCATACTTAGGAGGCACATCAGCCACCACAACATCCATCACCATGCACTTGGCTGGGATTTGGGTCAAACTCACACAAAGGTCTTTGATCAGGCCAAGGCACTTTACTCTGTTTGAATCAAAAGAATATAAATCCTTGTAAGGTCTGGTTATTTCTAATCCTAGCCTTTCCATTATCACCTTTGGCATAAGGTTGTGCGAGGCTCTAGAGTCATGCATAACATTATGCAGGATCTTATCATGAACATTAAAACTAACATAAAAGGGAGGTACAAGTCCCTCTTGATATATAGCTTCAATCTTAGGACCAAAAATGAGCTCTGGCTGGTCATCATTAAGATTGACTGAGTCATTATTATCCTCAATATTTAAAGCCTTCAAAATTTGGGTCCTATATACATTCTGGGAAGCTAACTCAGTCAAGCGAATAGAGATTCTGATCTTTGAAATTTCCTACTCTAGGCTGAAAAGAATCTGGTTCTTTGATGAACTTGTCTCAGCCTTACTAGCTCCCAGTCCATTAGCAACATCAGCTTGCTGATTTGTTCTACTCGTTTTTGACAAAATGGTCTTAACAGGAGTACTAGCTGAAGTGGTAGTACTACTAATGTCCACACTCTGTTTTTCATTATTTTAAGTGCCTTTCTCTCTATCTCTATCAAAATTCATAGCTATTGTTTTATCCTTTTGTTTGACAATTTTAGGCTTGGTTGTAGTGTTGTTTTGTGAAGATTTGTCAGAGGTTTTGGTGTTGGGATTTTGTTGACTGATTTTTCTTATAAGGTCATATTATTTTTGAGGCTCTATGATGACATTTTCCATGTCGTGAAAATAACTTTCATTATCATCTTTTTTTTCATCATAAGGGGTATGAAAACCTTGTTCCTTATCAAAATGAATCTCAAAGTCATCATTATCTACTCCCAACATGTTGATATCATCTTCCTCTATTATGTCCTGTGTTTCCTCAACCTCACTTATATAGTTTTGATGAAAGGGAGGAGTGATCTATTGATCATCTTCCCTAGGTTTGTTTGGAGGTTGGTTCCTTCTAAAATTCTGATTCTGGTTCTGGTTCTTGTTTTGAGGAGCAGTTTGGTTTTGACTTGCTTGTTCTCTCTCAAGGATGCTCATTTTCTTCATCATCTCCTCCATCATTCTTTCCATCTTTGAGTTGGAAGTAGAAGGGACATTTTCCTCTCTAAAGGATACTCTCTTTTCAGTTTTCATTCTTGCTCTCTTCTCCATTAGGTTGACTTCCACAGAAAGAGCACCCTTTTTCATATCTTCAAGAGTTGTAAAATCTCTCTCCCTCAGATGATAGGACATCTCAGGATCAAACCCTTCAGGAAAATTGTTTAAAGCTGAGCCTTGTGGAGGTTTTAGTTCTGGGGAAAGTGTGTTATACACACTATTGAATTTAGTGCAATAAGCTTGCACACTTTCCCCAGTGTCTCTATGGAGATTTTTATAGTCAGAAAGGACTTGGAGAGGGTTTTTCTTTACTTCCCATTTGTTTAATAATGTTTGATGGAAGGCTTGTAGATCACGGATACTATGGGGGGTTAAACCTTTGAACCAATTCCTCACTTCTCCCCCTAAGCTCTGAGCAAATAACCTAAGTTTGACCGGATCATCATCAATTTCATTTCTGTCAAAGTAGTAATTCATCTTATCCACATGTTGTGATGCAGTTGTAGCATTGTTAGCATCATATAATGGAATTTTGGACTGATAGTCTTGTGGAATATTGACTAGTGGTACAGGAAGGACTAGGGGAGCATACCATGCGGCCATGGCAGGAGGTGGAGGTGGATTTACAAGAGGGAAAGTGGGCTAAAGTGAGGTGATTTTAACAGTGGATGTAGGGTGAGAAGAAGTGGATGGACCAGGAATAGACTGTTGAGTTGATCTTGGATGAGGGGCACCTAAGCTGTGAAGAAAATGCAAATCAGGAGGTGTTGTTTCTCTACTACCAAGAGGTTCACTTGTTTGTGGGGATCATAGTGAAGAATCAGAATATAACTGATCTAAATCACCAAGAGACCTAGTTCTAAATGGATTTACTAAGTCAACTTGAGATTGTTGTAGAGCTGAAAGATTTTCAGGGACATAATTGGCTCTCAAGGGTGATCTGAAAACAGTTGACAAATTTATATTAGGGAACTTCCTAAGGATACTTTCTGGGTTATCAACTATCTCAGGTGGATCAGGGTCAGGATAGGCTCTAGTGTGAATATTTCTAGAAGCCACTATGCTATGTTTTTCAGACCCAAAAATAAACAAGATAAGCTCAACCAGGTATGACAATCTTTAAGAGGTTAACTAGTCTGTTTTGGAAAAATTTCAGTCCTGTAGCCTTGTGACTGAGTTTGAAAGATGTTACAATGATAAGGGTTCTTCCCAGTGGAGTCTTAAGGTCTGTTCAGGATTGTGGAGTTGCCAAGTGGAAGTTTTTAGCTCTTTTCAGAGGTAAAAGGTCTTATGGTCCATCACCATGTTTATTGAATACCAATCTGAAATATTTTCAGGTTTTCTGAGTTATTTTTTAGTTGTATGGTTTTTTAAGAATATCCTAACTCTGTTTCAAAACTTAGCTATGGTTATGAGACAAAGACAGTTTACTCTTATGGCTAAGCCAGCAGATTTTTCAAGGTTGGATAAAGTCTTAGGAGAATCCTAGGGTTTGCCTAGTTTGTCACTGATTCAAATAATTTTTATCATGATTACCATTCTTTGGCAGTTCTTGAAAAGGCTGCTTATTACTCACAAGTTCTATGAATTTCTTAAGGGAAGTAGTTCCCTAGTGGAGTCACCAAAAATGTTAGGAGCTGGTGGCTCAGCTGGTTTGATATAGCAATTATTTTTGAACCGAATCCTTGATTTTCTATGGTTATCCTTAAATGAAGATGATTCTGGGTTTTGATCCCCAGTGGAGTCACCAGAAATGTTAGGAATATGTAATTTTAGCATATTGGTAAGAATAAAACTGCAGAAGCAACATCGTTTCAACCAGCTTTGGGATTCTAGGATCTAGCCCTCCTGAATCTAGAGAGGGATCTCTCTATGAATGGGTTTAAAGATGTGATATTTAAAATATGAAATAGTGATATTAGGCTATTTATTAAGAGCTTGGGTTTTGGTTTTGTTTGTTTTGGTTGGGCAAGGACATGATGAAGGTGAAGGCAGTTTCAAAATGAAGGGTGGAGGTCTCTGCAGGTGAAGGAATGATTTGGCTGATAGAAAAGGCATAGACAGTTTTAACCCATTGGGCTATGGAGATAGGAGGATTTTAATTGGATAGCAAGGTTCAAGCAGGATCCATGGGGCAAGTCACTTATGTCAAAGGATCTCTTAAGGTGATTTTATGGAATGAAACAGATAGGAAATGAAGAACAAACAAATGGAGATATAGTGAAACGGCCTGAGATCAAGTAAGTTATTTTAAACTATATTGCTTCAGCATGTACTTAAAGAAAAACATGAGAGTATTCTGAGATCAGGTTAATACCTTTAAACTAGCCTGCTTTGAAGTACTTTCAGTTAGAAAACATTAAAAGACAGTTTGAAAAAGCTTAAGATCAGGTAAGTTCCTTTAAACTACCTTGCTTTTAGCATATTCAATAAGAAAAACATAAAAGTATTTTGAGATCAGGTTAGTGCCTTTAAACCAGCCTGCATTGAAATACTTTTAATTAGAAAACATTACAAAAACAGTTGAAAAGCTTAATATCATGTAAGTGGCTTTAAACTACCCTGCTTTCAACATATTCAATAAGAAAAATATAAAAGTATTCTGAGATCAGGTTAGTGCCTTTAAACCAGCCTGCATTGAAATAATTTTAATTAGAAAACATTAGAAAAAACAATTGAAAAGCTTAAGATCGGGTAAGTGCCTTTAAACTACCCTGCTTTCAGCATATTCAATAAGAAAACCACAGATAACAGTGAAAAAGAGCAATTTAGATCAGGCAAGTGCCTTTAAACCAACCTGCATTAATGTACTCTTCAAAGAGAACTTTCAAATGAAGAAAACATAGACAATAAAGCTTTTAGTAAGAGTAGGGTACTGTTGTGTGTAAATCCTAGCTCTATGTTTGATGCTCTTTATCATAGAAAATGAACAGAATGAAAACATTAAGCAAAATAACAATTTACAGTGAGGAACACATCACCATTAACACAAATCAGGATCCCATAAATCAGTAGCTTGTATTTGATGTTCGAACCAGTTACAATCAACAAGCCCGGTGGGTCTTTACAACTTCAAACTTCTCATATCAGCTTATGTATCTTCAATTTGCAAACAGGGCATCAGTAGCTTCAGAAACTATTACATACATTCAGATGTCAAGAGACCAACATTTGCTCATCTTCTACAAAAGTATTTATAGAAGAATGAAGATGTGGGAGGATTTCCTAGGGGTCAAGTATTATTAATTATGTAATCAATGCAATTCCTGGCCTTTGGGAACCTATCAAGGCATAAGGTGGGAATGTAATCGTTTATAACTCTGCTTCATAACTCTGTTTCTGTCTTTCGATGCCTAATGATTGAAAAGATCTGCTTCTGGACTATTCTTAACCTTTAAAATAGTTTTGTCGACAATTTGGAGATAAGACCATTGATTAGTATTATTTGTTCGGCAGCCTTTGATTTTCTGTGAGGCTGTAGGTGCCTAATCAATAAATTCAGCTTCTAATTTAATATTTTGAGGCACAGGTGGCATCGTGATAACTAAAGGGGTCCATTTTCCTCATTTTGTGGCGGTGGAGGCGTTCCTATTGACAAGACCCTTTAGATTTTCTATAAACTGTGTTTTACTGGTGGATTAGGCTTTTGATAAGCATTTTAGATGTAATCCCCATGAAACTGTCTCTAATCCTTTGTTCTGATGCATTCTGGTCTTTGAAACTGATACCCTTTGACTGTGCCCCTTTCATGGTGTTTTTGTTGGTGCGCAGGGCTGCGCAGGGTTTATAAGGCATCCATGCCTAAGGAAACACTAAGAAAACGTGAATTTCCACCCTGTGGATGATTTCCTTTGACGAATCGAAGACGGGAGGGTCGTCACCCTCCTCCTCTGAATATTCCTTGAAAATTGCGAGAAAATGTTTTAAAACCCTGCAAAATATAAAAACTATTATGAAATCCTGCTTTTATAGGTTAACTGCATCAGAAGGCATGTGTAAAGAGCGGGGCCGTTGGATGGCATCATCCAATGGTCAGGATTGATCGGGAGAGATCATAGAACGGGCGAAAGAAAAATTAAATCCGAGCCGTCGATCGTGCAGAGATCGACGGTCGAGATTGAACGAGGAGGCAGTGGAGTAGGATGACTCTGAGCCGTCGATCGCGCAGAGATCGACGGTCGGGATGGAGGTGTGAAAGTCAAACGGAGAGGTCGGGCGATGAATTGTGGGTGGTCAATCTGCAGATCAGATCGACGGCGGAGATGCCATTGCCGCATGTACGATAGCCCGGTTATTGTGTGCGCATCTTCGTTAACCATCGGATAGCTTCAGCAAGCGATCACCGTTGGATGAGTGGGCCTAGATCTGACGGCGCACAGCAATATCACTGGGCGTCCTGGTCCGAACGATAATGCGCGATGGACGGTGGTTTCTGGAACAGTGTCAAGGATGCGTGTCATGCGATGTATGGAATCACTAGCCATCAGGAGAAAACCACCCTCCGCTCAAAGGTGGTGCGATAAAAACCATATGGTTTTGGGAAAACGGCGCACGGCTGGCGGGGTCCACCTGGTTTGATAGGTTCCGCACCGTCGGATCTGTAGATTGAATTCAACGGTGGAGATTGCTCGCACTTCAGACTGGGGGAAAAAATATAAAATAATTAAAAAACCCAAAGTTTCGAATAACATAAGGTTTTTTAATATTTTTTGGGCGGGATATGTATTATGTGGCCGGGCGCCCGATTGCGCGGCCAAAGGTTATATGAAGGATAATGTGACTGGGGGTTAAAGAGGAGGGGGCTAATCGCATATCGAGAGATCGGGTATGGACTTTTCAATCAACCCATTTGATTTATGTGATGTGATGGGTGCTGGGACTTTAGCTCTTGGTTTTTCTCAAAGAAAGCATGAAATATGGAGTTTATAACAAAGGAGGCTGATCGCATCGGGTTCTAAAGTATATAGGCTCATCACATCGCAACTTTAGAATATGGAAAGACATGTGCACTTGGATATTTGCGATGTGATAAATGCCCCCAGAGTTGGCACTTGGTCCCAGGATGTAGGCATATGATCGGAAGTGGTTAAAAACTTAACCCAAGGGGGCTTAAGCTTTATTAATAAAAATAATATTTTCAATGGTTTTCAAAGGGTAATTGAGGGTTTCGATAGAGTTTTAAAAGGAGTTTTAAACTCTACAAAGGCAATTTTATGAAGGGGAGATGAGGGAAAACGAAAACAGAGGAAAATGATGGAAAAAGATGAAGGTTAGTTTCTGAGTGTAGGAAGGGGAAAAAGGGGGATTTTGCAGCAGTCTTTCTCATGGAATTCAGTAGAATTTTCTGAGCTTGAAATGGGAACATCAATGAAGATTGAAACAAGGATATGATGTCTTCTATAGGCTTCAAGAGATACACTTTTCTATAATGAAATTGTTCCTTGAAGGCTGAACAATGTTTTGGCCACCTTTTGATGGAACAAATTTTATAGGTGGCCAACAGTAACGACTCCCAAAAACAAAAATGGAGGTTTTTTTTAATAGAGAATTTAACCATATTTAATATGGGTTTTGTTACATAAAAATTTACCATATTTAACTTGATTTTGATTGTTTAATAACTATATTTAATATATCGTTATTTTTTGTTTTGTTTTTATATGGGAAAATAAATATGATTTTGTTTTGTCTTTTCTAGTGCAGGGGAAAGGGGCCAATGGAGGAGCGCCATGTGTCAATAGCTGAGGGGCTTTCCATGTGGGTCCAACATGATTATTGAGACACCATGTAGCATGATGTGGGCCCCACTTCCCTTGCCTTAAAAAAACTTCAAACTGCTCTATCTTTATTATACGAGCTTAGATTGACGTGTTGTTCACACTGTTGCGATGAGGGTGATGAACTCTTCAACTTGAACCTGGTTCGAGAGAAATCAGAAAACTTTGATTTTTGAGCTTTCATCAGCCCTCTTTGTCCTGTATGTGTCTCTGGAGCCACCTGGATCAGCACATCTCACCAACATTTATAGTGTCCTCAGGGTTTGAATCCTAAAATTAGTGATGACTATATAGTTATATTGGGCTTTGGTTCATGGATATTTAACATGCACCACAAGTTGAAATACCTTCACATGATTATGAAATTTATACATTGAGATGATAGGTCAAACAAAACTCTAACTTTCATCTCACAATATTTTTCCACTCTACACATGAAGAAGAAATGTTAATCACTTCTAAATATATCATAATCAACTATTTACACAAAATTTAGTTTAAAAAACATTATTATTAACATAAAATATATCGTTGATATCACACAATATATAATATGTCAAAAAATATCCATGGATCTTGACCCCTCATTCAGTCAACCTAAAATAGATATCTCTATGAATATGGTTTATTATGTCACAACTTGCGCAGTGACATCTATGATCAGGTTGTATCTATTAGTTTGTCTATCATGCGAAAATGTTTCAATTTTATATAGTAAACATTAGAATTTTCCTTGAAATTTCTGGGTGACGTTAGCTCGCCGCTGCATCACTAGCTCTAGATTTCGAGGGTGGACATCATCCTGCCATGCACAATAGACCAGGTTGATCAGATAGTACAAAGGAGGTACGATAAAGAGAGATTATGTGTACAACTGAGAGTTAAGTTAGACTTCTTTGAGATCTGGTGGCCTAAATTTGGTTTCAAGAGTGTTGGTAAACAATCTATTAATGTATTATTGATAAGCACATTTAGTTGGTTTTCATGTTCAAAGGATATGCTTTAATATCTTCGTGTTGTGCCACTCATGGAGGTTGGAATTCTCATTTTTGTGCCTTCATTTTATTTTCGTCATAAATCATTGTTCTTAGGATTCTGTAGTTATCAATTGAGTTACCTTTTGCACCCTTTTTTTATACTTCACTAGATACGAGCAGTAAATTTTTTCTACAGAACCTTGAAAGTGTTTGGTTATGTGTGAGGTAACATGATTACCTACCTCCTTGACGAGCATCTGACAAATAAATGTATGAACATTAATATCATGTTTAATCATCATGGTGCATAGTTTGGACTTCTAATGTGTTTAGGTCCTGTGATTTGGCAGATTAGCATGCCAAGTGACAAGGAAACATGAAAACCAAGCTTTAGAGCTCTAGGATCTAGCCCTCCTAGTCTCAGAGAGGGATCTCTCAATATTTTTATAAGGATATGTCTTGAAAGTTTTAGTAGTTGATTTTAGGCTAGTTATGAGGTGCAGGGTTGTTTGTTTTGTTTGGTTGGACAAATATGTTTCATGTAGTATAGATAGAGCATGGGAATCTACAAGCCATTGGGCAATGGAGTCATGCGAAGGTCCAAATAGTTCTGATTGAGAAGGAAGGGAAACCAGAGGGCAAATCTAACTCGGTCAAGGATCTGTTGAATAATATAGGTGACACGGGATGACCATTAAGGACTAAAAGGGAAAAGAAAAATACACCCTTTCACAATGGCTTGAAATATTCGGGGAATGCCCTATTTCCTCCAGTAAGGTCATTGTTTTAGACTTAATTAAGATAAACACTCAAGGAAGAGGAGAAATGCAGACTATGCCCTCTCATAATGACTTAAAGGATTCGGGGAACGCCCTATTTCCTCCAATAAGCTCACTGTTTTGGACTTAATCAACATAAATACTCAAATAAAAGGAGAAATGCAGACTAAAACCCTCTTTTAATGAAATATAGGATTCGGGGAATGCCCTATTTCCTCCTATAAGTCCACTGTTGAGAGCTGAATCAACAAAGACATACAATTTCATTCAAAGAAGAGGGAACACCTTAGACATCTAGGACTGCAATTATAGGGACATTTAACACAATAATTACAATAATGGATAGAGGGTATGATTGAAACAAGCCTCTCTATCAAACTGCAAGCATTGATAATTAAAGGGAGATTTCAGACACAACATTCAGTGGCAAAGAAAGAGGGAACGCCTAAACAATCTTTAACACAACTGAATTTACCATTTCTGAAATAAAACAAACTGAATATTCAAGAGAGCTATTAGACTACCCTGTCATGTTCAGTAGTGGAAAACATATAAAAAATGAAGGATAAATAGGTCAGAGGTGCTTCTGAGATACATTTCTCTGCCTAAACTTTTTATCCTATTGTAAGTCAAAGCAAAATGGAACAAAGTGATAGACGGGAAAAAAACATTAACAATAAGAGATTACTTCACCAAAAACCAAGCTTAGGGGTCCAATGGTCCAACCTCCTTCATCAAAAAAAAATAGAGACCTCCACACTCCTTCAGAACACCAATGCTTCTTCAAAGCAACAATCTATGTATTGCTTAGAAATCACCAAATGCCAACCTTTTACAATGAGACTTCAAAGAGTCTTTATAGGAAAAATGAGGAAAAATAGGTAAAGAAGGTTTTAATGATCATCAGAGATTGGAGAGGGCATTCGAATGCTCTATTCTATGTCTTAAACATTTCATTAAATTCTGGATAGGATCAATAACTTTGTAGCTCGTTGAGACCATTTTGATATGACAGAAATCACCCACAGGGTGTCCTTGGGAGGAAAAACCATCTAGAGTGGTACTGTTATCTTCTTAGGTGTGAGTTAAATGAAATAATGGGCCTTGAGGACTCCCATACCTTCAAATAAATACTTCTGACAGTTTGTAATAGCTTCTTTGATGTAATAACTGCTTGGCAGGATTTTGAGCATGGATATGGGCTATGTCTATGTCAATCCACTTCTGCACCAATAACTGCTCTGTTCCTTTGTACTTCGATATGTTTTGGCTCTGTTTATGCTTTTACTTTGCTGATTGCTTGAACTGCTTCTGTACTGATGCCTTCAAAGGTTTTATTAATCTTCTATGCCTTTGTTTTTTTCCACTGGACACGTGATCTTCACCATTTCTGAGTGTTCTGTGTACAGGTGGAGGGTTTCGCTGAGCTGGAGGGTCACTGAGGGTTCAGGGATCTAATCCATTGATTTACACGACCTCGCCTTATGTTCTGGTTCCTTTGTCGTTGATTCCTAGCCGTGAGATTGCTATCTGAGCCTTTGTGTCACTTTTGTGACTGTAAAATGTTCATCCTTCATCGGCCATGAAAAAAAACCCACAAACACATGATAAACTGTTATGAAAACCCGCGGGCTTGGTTTAGACTGCTTGCAGAGGCTCTGGGGGTGGTGGAGGAGCAGTGAGGAGGCGGTGATTGCAGAAGAAATCGGGAAAAAACCTTGGCAGAGTAGCTAACCAGGTTTAGTGAGGGTCTGGGTGCGATGAGGAACGTGGACTGTTAGATCAGGATGATCTACAGTGGAGATCTCTCGATGAGCGTAGCGGGAGAGAGATGGGAAGCGAATGAATTGTTATCGCGATATGATATGGGTTGTGCGATCTCAGAGATCGACGGCTGGGATTAAAAGCGAAAGTGACATTGCCGAGGGTAGCGGTATGGCAGAAAGATGCAGGGGCAGGAAACATGGTGGGCTAGGTGATGATGTGCGACGTTTGTCGCGTAGTGGGATTCAACTAACGGGGTGAAAAGGTGCGGTTAAACAGGAGTCGTCGGATCTGTAGGAATGGATGGTGGATATTGAAATGGACTCATCGCATCGATGGAAGCGAGTGTCTAGGGAGAAAGGTCATGGTTCGATGCGATGGGATGCTAGCTATTGGATCGGAACAGAGATCAATGGTCCGGATTAATCGACGGGCGTGATGGTGAAGGGCTTATAAGAGAAGCGCGATTGAATCTTGGCCATTGGTTCTTATGGATTCAACGATCGAGATTAGATCAGAGGATCGGAGGAGAAGGGGAAAAGAACAAAGGGAATCAACATTTTGTGATTGCGATGGTGGGGGCCAATCACAAGGCAAAGACGTGGTTATGTGGAAAGTGGAAAGACCAAAGGCGAAAGAAAAGGTGCTTATCGCATCGGAAGTTTAGAAAAGTAAAGGAATGGCTAGGGAAAGAAACACCGATTGCGATGAGCAATGGGGCTTAGTGCCTGGTCCTGGGCGTTGGGTCACATGTGGAGAAAGGGGCTAAGGGCTAAGTGGAAAAGGGGCTTATGGCCTAAATGGAAAATGAAGATTTTCAAGGATTTTAAAGGGTTTTTTGAGGAAAATGGAGGTTCTGATAGGGGTAAGGATGGGGTTTTAAACCTCATAAATGGATTTCACAAGGCTTGAAGGGGATTTGAGGCCTTTAGAAGCTAAATGAAGGGTTGAAAGATGAAAGACGACTTTATGAAAATGGGGGGGGGGGGGGAAGTGGAAATAGGCAGTTTCAGAGGCCTTTTGGAACAACTTTCTTCGGTGAATCAACATGGTTTTTAGATGGAAACAACAGTGAAGATTAATTCAAAGGATAGAGTAATCATCATAAGACTTCAAAGATGATGGATTTTCAAAGGAAATACATCTCTTGAAGGCTTTGAAAAACAAATTTAGCCACCATGTGGTGTAACAGAAATTATAGGTGGCTAATAGTGGGTCCACTTGGGGAGGACAGCTTGCTCTTTAGGTGTCCAGAACCTCAGTAATCTTCGGCTTTCAGCAGTCCATTGCCTCATCCATTGGGAAAATTTTCTTTGCTTTCTTTCTGGTACTTTTTTCAATTTGGCAGCTCCTTTAGTGACCTGCAACATGAAACTTCATTGAAACAAACATCTCTACCTACCCCAAGCTACTTGTCCTAACATTTTATTCCTTTGAGTGCACTTGGACTGGCATCTCTTTACATATTATTTTGAAAACAGAAAAATAAACCTATCTAATGCTACCCTTATTTATTCCAAGAGTCCAGATTAAATAGTTGGACTCTTAATTCTCTACCTAATCTAATATCTATCAGGATTAAACAGTCTGATAGATTTCCACTCTCTAGATTATAAAACAGAAATTAAGACACAACCAAACCAGGATTAGACTGTCTGATTTGCTGTGGGTCCATGGCATAAAGACAAGCTGCACATGAACTTAAACTTGTAGAAATTCAAACCAAAATTTTGAAGGCTAGAGATCTGAAATTCAGAACGTTCTTCCTTCTTATTGTGACTCATATTTTGAGCTTTTTAGAGTCACCCTTTTTTTTCTTCATTTCAGCTTTGGTTTTGATCTTGTTAAAGCTGTTTTCTTTTTCTTTGCTGGTTCAAGTTTTGAGCATGCTAGAACCAGTTCTCTTCTTCTCTTTGGCTCAAGTTTTGAGATAATTAGAGCCATATTTTCCTATGATTCTAGGTTCAGATTTTCAGCATGTTTGAACATTTCTTTCTTCTATCCTAATCTGTTCCACTGATAAGCCAATATTACACAGTTTGATAGATATTTTTCACTATCCTATCAGCAGCAAATTGAAATCTTCCCAATCATGATTAGGTTTTATGATTGGACAGTAGTGGTATGGATTGGAGTGGAAGAAACACTTGGGCTAGCAAACTGGTTTTGAGCAAATTGGTTATGAAAGAGGCTAAAGTAGTGAAGAAGATGGGAATCAGGAGGAGTAGAAGGTGAGGCTTCTCTACTAAAGCTTTGTTGCAAACCTGTAGTTTCAAGACCAGTTTGGTTTAAATCACTTTGAGATCTAGTTCTAAATATGTTCTTAGTATGATGTAAGTCAAAGTGTAAATCCTCCAAGACAACAAGGTTTCTAGGGAGAGATTTTGTCGTTGGGATGCTCCTATCAGCAGCTAATTTTCCAGCTCTAGAAGTCTACCACATAATTCTCTCTATATTGTCAACTATTGTAGGGGGATTAGGGTCTGGATGGGATCTAGTGTTGATCCTATCTGAAGCCAGACTGATTTTCAAAAATTGAGGGAGGCTGAAGTTTGTAGGAACCATTTGAAAGTTTTGCCTCACAGAATGTCTTATCTAATATGGGACTAGGCTTCTCAATTTTTTCAAGGCTGGTTAACACAATCCTAAAGAGATCTGGAGACCTAGATGGGTAATAGGCCTACTGGGGCTAATGGAGTCGCCAGGCGGAGGTTTTGGCTTTTTGTTAAGGTAAGATGTTTTATGGTTCCACCACAATGCTTATTATGAAGCCAATCTGAAATATTTTTGGGTTTTGAATATTTCCATGGTTATGAGAGTGTCCTATGTTTGATATTAACACTTAGCTAAGGTGCTCAAACAAACAGAGTCTACTCTATGGCTCACTAACTGATTTTCTTAGAGATTTGTAGGACTAAAGAGTGCACAAGAGTTAGCTAGACTCTCATATACTCGGTACGTCCCACCGTGATCTCCATTATGTTGGTGATGAGGTGGGATAACAATTCCCAGGGTATTATTTGTCAAATTAAGGGCCTAAAGAGTTTTAATAGGTATTCGAGCAACTATATACTCAATAGGTCCCACCGTTATCTTCATTATGTTGGTGATGAGGTGGCCAAAATCACTAGATAGTATCATTTAAGGGTGTGTGGGTCTTCTAAGGGATGTTTATGAGTGTTTAAGTTTAAAAGGTCCCACTGTGATCTCCATTATGTTGGTGATCAGGTAGGATAACAATTCCCAGGGTATTCTTTGTCAAATTAAGGGCCTAAAGAGTTTTAAGAGGTATTCAAGAAACTATATACTCAATAGGTCCCACCGTGATCGCCATTATGTTGGTGATGAGGTGGGATAACAATTCCTAGGGTATTCTTTGCCAAATTAAGGGCCTAAAGAGTTTTAAGAGGTATTCAAGCAACTATATACTCAATAGGTCCCACTGTGATTGCCATTATGTTGGGGTCCTGTAATTTGGCAGATTGGCATGCCAAGTGACAAGGCAACATGCAAACCAAGCTTTAGAGCTCTAGGATCTAGCCCTCCTAGTCTCAGAGAGGGATCTCTCAATATTTTTCTAAGGATGTGTCTTGAAAGTTTTAGTAGTTGATTTTAGGCTAGTTATGAGGTGCAGGGTTGTTTGTTTTGTTTGGTTGGAAAAATATGTTTCATGTAGTATAGATAGAGCGTGGGAATCTACAAGCCATTGGTAAATGGAGTCATGTGAAGGTCCAAATAGTTATGATTGAGAAGGAAGGGAAAATTTAACTCGATCAAGGATCTGTTGAATAATATAGGTGAAATGGGATGAACATTAAGGAATAAAAGTGAAAAGAAAACTAAACCCTTTCACAATGGCTTAAAAGATTCGGGGAACTCCCTGTTTCCTCCAGTAAGATCACTTTTTTAGACTTAATTAACATAAACACTCAAAGAAGAGGAGAAATGTAGACTATACCCTCTCACAATGACTTAAAGGATTTGGGGAACGACCTATTTCCTCTAGTAAGCTCACTGTTTTGGACTTAATCAACATAAATACTCAAAGAAAAGGAGAAATGCAGACTAAAACCCTCTTAATGAAATACAGGATTTGGGGAACGCCCTATTTCCTCCTATAAGTCCACTGTTGAGAGCTTAATCAACAAAGACATACAATTGCAATCAAAGAAGAGGGAACACCTTAGACATCTAGGACTGCAATTATAGGGACCTTTAACACAATAATTACAATAATGAATAGAGGGTATGATTGAAACAAGCCTCTCTGTCAAACTGCAAGCATTGATAATTAAAGGGATATTTTAGACACAATATTCAGTGGCAAAGAAAGAGGGAATGCCTAAATTGTCTTTAACACAACTGAATTTACCATTTATGAAATAAAACAAGCTGAATATTCAAGAGAGCTATTAGACTACCCTGTCATGTTTAGTAGTGGAAAACTTATAAACAGTGAAGGATAAACATGTCAGAGGTGCTTCTAAGATACATTTCTCTACCTAAACTTTTTATCCTACTGTAAGTCAAAGAAAAATGGAACAAAGTGATAGACAGGAAAAAAACATTAACAATAAGATATTACTTCACCAAAAACCAAGCTCAGGGATCCAATGGTCTAGCCTCCTTCATCAACAAAAAAACAAAGACCTCCACACTCCTTCAGAACACCAATGCTTCTTTAAAGCAGTAATCTATGTATTACTTAAAAATCACGAAATGCCAACCTTTCACAATGAGACTTCAAAGAGTCTTTATAGGAAAAAAGAGGAAAAGTAGGTAAATAAGGTTTTAATGATCATCAGATATTGGAGAGGGCATTCGAATGCTCCATTTTGTGTCTTAAACATTTCATTAAATTATGAATAGGATCAATACCTTTGTAGCTTGTTGAGACCATTTTGATATGACAAAAATCACCCACGGGGTGTCCTTGGGAGGAAAACCCATCTGGAGTGGTACTATTATCTTCTTAGGTGTGAGTTAAGTGAAATAATGGGCCTTGAGGACTCCCATACCTTCAAATAACTGCTTCTGATAGTTTGTAATAGCTTCTTTGATGTAATAACTACTTGGCAGGCTTTTGAGCATGGAGATGGGCTATGTCTATGTCAATCAACTTCTGCACCAATAACTGCTCTGTTCCTTTGTACTTCGATCTGTTTTGGCTCTGTTTATGCTTTTACTTTGCTGATTGCTCGAACTACTTCTGTACTAATGCCTTCAAAGGTTTTATTAATCTTCCATGCCTTTGTTTTCCACCACTGGATATGTGATCTTCACCATTTCTGAGTGTTCTGTGTACAGGTGGAGGGTTTCGCTGAGCTGGAGGGTCACTGAGTGTTAAGGGATCTGATCCATTGACTTACATGACCTCGCCTTTTGTTCTAGTTCCTTTGTCACTAATTCCTGGCCCTGAGACTGCTATCTGAGCCTTTGTGTCACTTTTGTGACTGTAAAACATTCATCCTTCATCGGCCATGAAAAAAAAACGTACAAACACATGATAAACTGTTATGAAAACCTACGGGCTTGGTTTAGACTGCTTGCAGAGGCTCTGGGGGTGGTGGAGGAGCAGTGAGGAGGTGGTGATTGGAGTATAAATTGGGAAAAAACCCTGGAAGAGTAGCTAACCAGGTTTAGTGAGGGTCTGGGTGCGATGAGGAATGTGGACCGTTAGATCAAGATGATCTACGGCGGAGATCTCTCGATGAGCATAGCAGGAGAGATATGGGAAGCAAATGAATTGTTATTGTGATATAATATGGGCCGTGTGATCTCAGAGATTGACGGCTAGGATTAAAAGTGAAAGTGACGTTGTGGAGGGTAGTGGTATGGTGGAAAGATGCAGGGGCGGGAAACATGGTGGGCCAGGTGATGACATGCGACATTTGTCAGGATTCAACTGGTGGGGTGAAAAGGTGCGGTTAAACGGGAGCCATCGGATCTGTAGGAATGGAAGGTGGATATTGAAATGGACTCATCGCATCGGCAAAAGCGAGTCTCTGGGGAAAAAGGTCATGGTGCAATGCGATGGGATGCTGCTCGTTGGATCGAAAGAGATATCAATGGTCAGGATTAATCGGCGGGCACGATGGTGAAGGGCTTATGAGCAGAGCATGATTGAATCTCGGTCGTCGGTTCTTATGGATTCGACGGTCGAGATTAGATCAGAGGATCGGAGGAGAAGGGGAAAAGAACAAAGGGAATCAAATTTTTGCGATTACGACGGTGGGGGTCAATCACAAGGCAAAGACATGGTTCTGTGGAAAGTGGAAAGATCGAAGGTGAAAGAAAAGGTGCTTATCCCATTGGAAGTTTAGAAAAGTAAAGAAAAGGCTAGGGAAAGAAACTCTGATTGCGATGAGCGAAGGGGCTTAGCGCTTGGTCCTAGGCACTAGGTCACATGCGGAGAAAGGGGCTAAGGGCTAAGTCGAAAAGGGGCTTACGGCCTAAATGGAAAATGAACATTTTCAAGGATTTTAAAGGGTTTTTTGAGGAAAATTGAGGTTTTGATAGAGGTAAGGATGGGGTTTTAAACCTCATAAAGGGATTTCACAAGGCTTGAATGGGATTTGAGGCCTTTAGAGGCTAAATGTAGGGTTGAAAGATGAAAGAAGGCTTTATGAAAATGGGGGGGAAAAAGTGGAAATAGGCAGTTTCAGAGGCCTTTTGGAACATCTTTCTTCGGTGAATTAGCATGGTTTTAAGATGGAAACAACAGTGAAGATTAATTCAAAGGATAGAGGAATCATCATAAGACTTTAAAGATGATGGATTTTCAAAGGAAATATATCTCTTGAAGGCTTTGAAAAACAAATTTAGCCACCATGTGGTATAATAGAAATTATAGGTGGCTAACATAATGGTTCACTGTTTCACATAATTTGGAGGTTAGACTTTAGAATTTAGACAACAAATTTTTTTGGGGTAGGCAGATTGTTAGATTCTACCAACAGAAACCTGGTGATTTTTTGAGATCTCCCTGTGAGAAAAATCTGGTTTAGTGCATGTTTTTATTTCCAACGTAAAATTATGGAGTTTTTGGGTAAATATAAAAATAACACCAAATATTTAGTTTTAAATACATTGTGGGGTCTAGTTTCAATGCTTTGAATTCAATGTTGTAGGAATAAACAAGTAGTAACTGACCACTACTAAGTCGAAAGTCACCCCATCTTTGCATTTTCTCAAGTCATCTGAGCAAGGTGTCGACCTCGATTCCATATGGCTTTCTTTTAAATAGTCTTTCGACTCTGATTCCATGTTTTTATGTAGCGGTTACGAAAAAATTTGGGTGTGTGTTATATTCTTTCCACGATGGGGGACCGACCCAAATATGGTGGGAATACCTATGTGCATGGTTTTGTGCATGGGTTTTTCACATGGTTTTCTGGCATCATGGTTTTATTCCCATGGTATTTTGTAGATCCGGTCAAGGGAACTATGGTTGTGTTCTAATCCAGGTTTAATGGATTGGTGTTTATGAATGCTTCAACATGTATATATATATGTATTGTAACATTGAAACCAATAAAATGAAAAATCAATCTGGTAGTCTCGGTTTTGGGATCTAGGGGAAAATATCTTTTTATATTTGTTTTATTTTCTCTCCATTGTTTATTTTTCATTTTTAATAATCTGTTTGTAGGTAATTTATGTACAAGGTTAAAACCTACGATGAATTTTTCCAAGAATTTAACAGCCTTAAAGTTGCGAGGTATAAAGTACATGCATCTTTTCATTTTCGAAAGGATTGTGAGCAAGGTGTCGACTTTGACTCCATATAGTGGTGTTTTAGATAGTTGGGGGGTCAGAGTTATATTGACATAAACATCTAGGTGTGGAATAAAATAACTCTAAGCTCATTCGAGTGTGACGCATAGACACAAGGATGTGTTAATTATTAGCTTTCCAAAATTTTTGATGTCAGAAGTTGATTCATGTTTCCATTTCCACAAGAATTGTGAGCAAGGTCTTGACCTCAAATCCATACTGTGGTATTTTAAATAGTTGGGGAGATGGAGTTATATTAGCATAGAAATCTATCTAGTGAAGAAAATAACATTGAATTCAGTTAATAATGACACATAGATGCAATGTTTTAGGTTTATAGAATTTCCAATATCGTAAGTTTACACCCTTGAGCAATAAATATATGAAAAAATAAATAAATAAGCCTTGTTATATTTTTAAATTTTAAGTTTAGAGTTTCGTCCTGTGTATGAAAATTTTCTGATGGCATTTACGTTCACTCCACTATCATAGGACACTGTTTATGCTAGTAATTTATTTTTCAAAACACTAAATTTATTGGAATAAAAGTTACAGCTTAACTGACTGGAAAATACAATCTCACATAATTCCCAACTAGAAAAACAAAAACATAGAAGAATTGACACCAAAATTCAACCTTCAACAATATTGGACAACTTTTGAGACTACCAATATTTTGATTTTCCAATGGTGGGATTTTCTAATGTACATTCTTCCTCAATTTTATACATAACCAAACATGCTTCAACCATGGATTTAAGATTATGTTTAAATAAAAATCAAATTAAGAATAAGTGCATCCCTCTCCATGTTAGGTTTTTGGGTTTCTTTAGATTCAGATGAAAGTCATAGTCAAGTTCAGTCCTGACTTCCTGGATGGGAAGTTAGCGTGTTTGTGGAGAAGAATCATAAGGAAAAGGATGACCTCCGACCCATATTGAAATAGGCTAACCTTCGATCGATAACATTTATTTATTTATTTTGAAGGCTTAAGTCGCAGGTCGGATCTAGAAATATTTTATAAAAAAAATTATAACCTCTTGACTATCCAACCTTCCAACCACCTGACTAGCAAGTCAGGGTGACTATGAATATTTTTCATAAATAATCGATCGACTATGGTATAGTTGGGGTTGTGATAGAATAAATGAATCATAAAGAAAAGAAACAGAAATGCCTGACTTTCCAACCTCCCAACTATACGATCAACCCAATAATAATAATAATAAAACTAAAAGAACACTTACAGTTTGGATAGTAATCTTTAACTTTTCCCAAATCAATCTATTTATTTTTTTATTGATAAAAAAATAAATTATTTTAAATTTAATTTATTAAATAATATATTATATGAAAAAAAAAAGTAATAAATTATAAACACACCAAATATACACATATATTTCTTTTATAGGCCCTGCTAGAAGCAAGTTAGAGGTCGGGCTGACTATGAGGTCGAAGGTTCAAGACCTTGTCTTTTGAACGATACTATGACACTCCTCGACCAATTTAGCTCTTCGTAAACACGCACAACTATACATACATATTTTTTTCGGCCTCCACTATGAGGCGAGAGACCCTCATTGTAATTTGAATGGTCTCTCTAGACACTCCTGACAAGTGAAACTCCTCGACTAATTTGGCTCCAGGTACAATACTTCACACATGCTAGTGTGAGCCTAAAAAAGATCAACAGAGGTTGTGATATATGTTTCATTTAAATATTATTTTAATCAAAATTATTCCCGTATACATTAATGTTTATATAATTTGAGATTAAAGTACTTTTTCGTTTTACTAGGAAATGAGAAGCAATGATAAAATTATGTTGCTTTATGGTTTTTATCGTTTGTGTTGAGATTTGAGAGGAATTATGCCATTTATTAACTGCAAATTTGGCTCCAGCTACAATACTTCACATGAGCTAGTGTGAGCCTAAAAAAGATCAATAGAGGTTGTGATATATGTTTCATTTAAATATTATTTTAATCAAAATTATTCCCGTATACATTAATGTTTATATAAGGTGAGATTAAAGTACTTTTTTGTTTTACTAGGAAATGAGAAGCAATGATAAAATTATGTTGCTTTATGGTTTTTATCATTTGTGTTGAGATTTGAGAGGAATTATGCCAATTTTTACCTGCAAATTGTAACTTATTCCCTCATCCATGTTTTATTTCCCTTCTCATACATCTTTGGATTGCAATGAACTTTTTTATTTAATATAAATTGAAAATATAATTTTTAAGCTTTGTTTCATAGCATCCGTTCACTGTAATTATTATTATTATTTATAAATGACTTAAATGAAGTAAATGAACAATTTTATCATCATTTTATATGTTATAAATTTAAATTTAAATATCTAGTAAAATTAGTTGTTATTTTATATTCACTATATGACATTTAGCAAAAAAAATGTTAATATAGATTTAAATTTTTTATAAATATAAATAAGAAAACAAATAGTTTTTATAATAATATATATTATTTATTGTTTACTAATTTGTATCATTAGTATTTTAAAAAGTAAACAAAAAATAACCATATTTACATTATTTTTTTCTTTTACACTCCCCAACCAATTCCACTCTAGGTACAATACTTCATGCTAGCTAGTGTGGACCCTCACAAATTCAACAATTCCACTCTAGGTACACTACTTCATACTGGTTCACATATACATTAATATAGATATGTCAGATTAAAGTGCTTTGTTGTTTTATAAGGAAATGAGCAACCATGGTTAAATTATCTTGTTTCATGGTTTTTATTGTTTGTGTTGAGATTAAGATTTTTATGTGAATGCTAATTTAAATTTTATTTCAGTTTAAATTTTATTTTATTCATAAATTTTGTAAAATAACTATTTAGAATATTAAATAATTAATTATATTTATAGTTATTTCGTTTTAGATTTTTATGTGAATGCTAATTTAAATTTTATTTCTGTTTAAATTTTATTTTATTCATAAATTTTGTAAAATAATTATTTGGAATATTAAATGATTAATTATATTTATAGTTATTTCCATATATATATATATATATATATATATATATATATATATATATATATATTATATTTTGTTTCAATTGTTTCAATTGTTTACATAATGCTAAAATGTTTTATCATCAATATTTATTGTTTTCATATATAAATAAATAGAGTATTAAACTATTATATTAGGTCATTTTATATTTGCTTATTTTAAATTCTATGGATGTTAAATTTCTTCTTTAGTTAGTATTCTTGGATGTCATTGTAATGTTGTCTCATTTATATTGAATTTAAGAAGGAAAAAAAATAAACATGAAATTTACAGTAAACTTATAGTAATTAATATATTGTCTAGTAATATATTATAGTAGTTTAAATGAATGTATATATATATAGAGAGAGAGAGAGAGTTGTGCTATTAGTACCTATTATTTTTACTTAGATATTAATATTACTATTATTTAATGGTGTATAATTAAAAACGTGTTATTGTTTTTATTAGTAGTTCTTGTAAATCATTATGCATTGCTTGATATTTAATGAATAGAGGTTATACAAAAAAAAATTAATTGATTTAAACAATAAAAATATAAAATCATATAAATTATTTTATCTAGATATTTTATGTAAATAGATCATGCACTAGTTTGTTTCCTTCATAATATTTATAATGGGCCTTTGTTGCCTTCATATATATATATATATATATATATATATATATATATATATATATATATATATATATATATATATATATATATATATATATATATATATATAATTGTGTTGTTAATACCTTTTTTTTACTTATATATCAATATTACTATTATTTATTGATGTATAGTTAGAAACATTTTGTTTTTTTATTAGTGGTTTTTGTAAATCATGATGCATTGTTGGATATTTAATGAATAGAGGTTATTGAAAAAAAAAATGTAATTGATTTAAGCAATAAAAATATATAATCATGGATACAAATCACTACTATAAAGTATTCTATCTAGGTATTTTATGTAAATAGATCATGCACTAGTTTGTTGCCTTCATAATATTTATAATTGGCCTTTGAAATATATATTGTTAGGATGTTGATTATGCATGTGTGTTTTATTTTATAGATATGGGATCCTACTGATTAAGATGTTGTATACATCTGTGCAAGTTTGAATTTTCTCTAAATTTTAAAGTGCTAAAGACTTTTATCTAGATGAGGCAATCTCCAAAACTTGAAATATTTTTCAGAAATTATAAATGGACTGTATTCTTGTCCATTAATTTGGGGTTAAATTACAGGTTATTTATGCTTTAGTGGCAAGCTAAACTTAAAAAAAAAATTTGAATTATAGAATAATGTTATTTTCTTTATGTAGCAATTATGTGCATTATTTTTTCAAAATAAGTGAAAAGCAGTAAAAGAAAAATGGGATCTACAAGGAAATAAGTAAAAAGAAATACAAGACAAATGGGAACTAGAAGGAAATAAGTGTAAAGAAATAAAAGACAAATCAGAACTAGAAGGAATTAAAGAATGAGGAACAAGAAGGAATTAAAGAACCTGACAACCTTTTTTATTTGCAATTTTGGTGATTAATATAATTTAATGTCTAAACACTTAAATACAATTATAAGTTCTTTTAAATACTTTTAGATACTTATATTTTACTTTTTTGTCAATTGATGTTTGGTATGATTCGAAGTAAAATGTCTAATTTATTTACATTTGAACATCTTCGACTAACGAAATTAGCTTTTAGAACACTTTTTCTATGTATTATTTATTGTAGTGGATACTAAAAATCATTTAAAGAGTGGTATTATTTAAATTGTTAAATAATTATTTTACTTAATGATATACTGGGTTTAGGTGATGTCTGCTAGTTTGGGTGGAATCTATTAAAAAATAGTGTTATGCAATTTTGAATGATTTCGAGTCGTGGAATATGTAGTTGTGCAACTATAAAAATCATTACAACAACTTATAGAAGAGGAAGAGGTTGATAATTAGAAATTAGATTCTGGAAATAAAATAGAGAAGAAGAAAAACAATGAGCATTTTAAATGCAATTTCTGTGGCAGGTGGATTAGTTGCACTTTAAATTGGTGCAAATGTTGGTGTTATTGCATGAAATATCTTTGTTCTAATTCAGAGAGAAATGAATAATTTTCAAAGGAAAACATGCAAGAATTTTCTTTGTGTGATTTAAATGATAAATTTGTTGATTTACTAGGTCTCATGTGAAAAAAAAAATCACAAATTATAGTGCTAAAATCAGCAAATATTGCATGCACCTCCAAATCTCATAGTCATTTATGCTTTGTATGTCTACTTGGAATATTTATTCCAAGATGAGAAACTATAGAATTTTAAATTATTCCATTTCTATTCAATTTTGGTGCAATTTATTTTTCTCAAATTGACACATTTACTAAAATACATATGCAAATTAATGTATTTATAGTACTATGATTACATTTGAGCGATCATTTTTATTTGAAATTTTTGTAGTCATGTGTGACTAGAATGTTATTTGTTATTTATGACATAGTAGAAAATTCTTTCAATGGCTAGAAAACAATATGATACAAAGACACATTGGCGATCTTTGGTCATTGTTATTTGCACAATATATATATATATATATATATATATATATATATATATATATATATATATATATATATATATATATATATATATATATATATAAGCTCTAGTAGCATTGAATGCAATGTTGCTTTGTCTTTGTACGCAAGCCATGTTTTCCTTGGATAAATTGATGGCTACAGTGTTATAAACACTATTGTACCTTGCATAAATTGATGGTTACATTGCTATAAAATCTACTATTAATAATGAAAATGACCCTACTTTTGAAAGCACTATGGTTCTCATGTAGTCTCATTCTAAGTATGTCAATCTCTAAATGAGTGGGTGATCATGAATAGATTTGAACTATGTATAAGTAATGCATGAAGACAAACTATATATAACTAATGTGATTAATTTTATTGTGTCATAAATCATAAAGAGATAATTTACATAGAAGAATTCTAAAGTAATATATAGCAAAAAAAATTAGAATTTGTATGACAAAAAAAACTCTATAGGTATTTGTGCAAAAAACAACAATGTGTGGTGTGTTTTACTGATCAAAATACTTACAATGTTTCTTTGGTGCTTCTTTTTACATAGAAATATCAATTATTAGTTTTTCTAGTTGTCACTTTTTCCATTAACTCCATGCATTGTTTTTTTCTACCAATTATGTCTGTGTTTTGTCCCCCATATGAATGCACTAGATATAACACTCACTCCAAATGCTATGATGTGCATATGTCAAAATAATACAATATTCATGTGTTAACCATAGGTATTCCAAATCAATTGGAACTGTATTCATTTGCACCAAGTCTTTAAAAAAAAACACTACATTATGTTAGGAACCTAAATAATTTACATTTTATTTGATAGCATAACGTCTTTATAATGCAACAGTAGGCTAGTAACTTAGACATGGTGCAATTAATAGCTTTATACTAATAAGCATTTGAGTATCTTTATTATTTCAATAAACTTTTAAATATGATTATTGTTTTAAGTACCTTTATGCTTGTTATTTTAAATTAAAGTTGTTTATTATAAAAAACTACATTGTAATTGGTTTTTGAAACTGATGTTTGGATTTTATTTTATTTATACATTATGAAAATAATTTACAGAAATTGTCAAAGTTTTTTTTTAAAATTTTGCAAATTAAATAGTGTGTTTTAAAATATGTTAAAACCATAATAACACTTGTATTGGTATTATTTTAAATTTTATAAATTTATTTACTTTAAAATTATATTTAAATTGCAAAGAATACAATCTTCAAGGTTCCTTATGCACATTTCATCTACTCCTTTGTCACAGTGCTAGGTACTCATTTTTTTGAGTATTTTCATATAGAAACAAGGAAAAAAAGTTAGCCACAAAGATAATGTAGACTACATAATATATAACGTCAAAATATTTTCTAGTATGATACTTGGTAGTTGAAAATTCAATGCAATCCATGCTCCTAATGTTATAAATCATTCTCACATTTGGACAATTTGTCACATTGTCTCAATATACTTCCTAGAAATGAAAAAGAGTTTTGCATTGAAAGGATCAAAATTGCAAGAAATTGATTACAAGTGATTAATATTCAATTTACATAGATTAGAGAATTTTTTCTATTATCTTGGTGATTGTTTATTTGTCTCATTTTTTTCTCTTCTTCACTTTCGCTATACTTCAACTGAAATACAACGTGGAATTGTGAACCACCTTTGACATTGCTTATCTCATGGACACGATTTTTCTTTGCAATCATTTCATTCAGAATTGAATCATGAATACCTTTAGGATATCCATCATGTTAATGAACTTGAAATGTATTTGGAAGGATTTTCTACACCTTCTTCTATTTGTGCTCCATATACAATTAGATTATGGGGGAATTTCTTTTGTATCAAATAGTTCTCCAAATGGTTGTCAGTTGCAGTGAATGTTTGGCTATTTACAAATGACCAAGAATATCTACGATTCAATTCATACATTGATGGATATCAATATAGTATTTCTCTACATAACCAAAATGTTGCATGTGGACATTTTGAACCACTCTTGTTACATAACACAGTAGATAGTGTAGCTTCAATAGATAAAGCAATTGGCTCAGGCATTTTTCCATACAAATTCTCACTTGGATAGTTTGACATATTGTCAATTGAGAAAATATTATTTAAACAAGGATTCTTGATCTATCCACAAAATTTCAATGACTTCCATGACTCTTTGTTTGAGTCTATTTTCACACTTGCACCATGGCTTGATATATATATATATATATATAATATGAGAAAAACAATTGCACAATTTTTTTACAATTGTTTCATTTTCAATGACAATAGAGCTACCAATTGGTTAAAACAAAATATAAATGCTAGAAACATTGAACAAGATCAATGTATCAATGATTGACAATCTTATATTATAAAATTTTCAATTCCATATGCATATGGAAATATAGATGGAAAAGGTTTTGCAATATAATGGGTCTGTGAACTACTTGATATTAACATATATATCTGGAATATAGAAAAAAAAATATTTCCTTGAGATTCTATTATTCAAAAAATTTCTCCAAAGTCTTGTTGAAATTTGCAACAAGAAACAGTGAAATTGGCATCCAAAAATTAAATCCAGAAAATGGCACCCAAAAATAGCTACCATGTGAGGCTTTTGATTTAATTATCCCTTAATTAAAAAAAGTAAATTGTAATATTATTTCATACCAACTTGTAATAGTTAACTAAGTGTGATAGACTTAGTTAGCTCAAGAATTTCAAGTTGAGGGTCAAAGGATAGGCATGTAGAGTGATTCTATTATTAACAAGGTCCAGTTGCAGTTGTAGCACTAGTGTGGTGTGAGTGGGATCAGTTAACTCACATTAATTGAGTTAAAATTAGTTTAACTAGTTCTAACTGTTTGATGAGCTAATGGAAGATCAAGTGAATTAAAATAGATTTAATTCACCAGTAGTGATCTACCAAGTAACTGATGATTCACTATTTATAGCTGCATGCATTTCAATTCTCGTGGAGAACTAGTTGAGAAAAAGGTTCAAGGAAAGTAAAATATCAGTTGTGTTTTTAGAAAACTACCCAGATGCAATTATATAACCACAAGAAGACCATGATGAATTGTGCAATCAAGGAAGGTTGAATTTCATGTTAACTCACATTAGCTGAGTTAAATCAGTTTAACTAGTTCTAACTGTTTGATGAGCTCGTGGAAGATCAAGTGAATTAAAATAAACTTAATTCACAAGTAGTGGTCTACCAATTTACTAATGATTCACTATTAATAGTTTCATGCATGTTAATTTTGATGGAGACCCAGTTGAGACAAAGGTTCAACGCAAGTAAACTATCAATTGTATTTTTATCAAACTGCCCAGATGCAGTTATAAAACCACAAGAATCCCATGATGGATTGCACAGTCAAGGAAGGTTGATTATCCTATTTAATAGGGATTAATTTCCTAGGGATTGCGTGAGAAAGGCTAGGCTAAGTAGGGGTCGAGAATTGGCTAAGTGTTGGTCAATTTTTCTTCAGAATTTCTAGTTAGTTTGAGAAGGATCAGAGTGAGACGATCGATAGAGTACAGGATTTTCTTGGTGTGAGAAATAATTGTATTGTTTCATGATTCTTTGAATATCTACAATATATTATAGATGGGTTTTGAGTAGGTGCTTTCCCCAGATACATCTTGTGTTGTGTGATTGATAATTTCCTTTCTCTTTCTTGCATGTGATTGAAAGATATTGTTTTATATTTTGCAAATATAGTAGAAGGATTCAATATATTATTTTAGTACATTACATGATTGGATTGAATCCATTGGTATCGAGTTTATATATAATTTCTACATGGTATCAAAGCGTTAATTGTTTGAGCATCACGTTTTCAGAGAATATCTTAAAATTGTGATGAAATTTTTTCAAAAAAATAGCATATTTGGATTCCTTGTGAAAAAATATCGGAATTGAAAAAAAATTTGGTCAAATCGAAGCTCAGATGAGGGAGATATCGTCGATTTAAAATTAGATTTTTTTTTAGAAAATTTTGTGACAATGGCACAATTACAATGTGCGCAAGTTGGAAAAGGAAAGAAAGCCAAGGGAAAGAAGTTCCAAGGCAAAGAGGGCAAGAGAGATTTGTCCAATATCAGGTGTTTTCACTGTCATGAATGTTAGGTCTCTGTAATTTGCAATATTTGCAAATACAAACTGCAAAGCCTACTAATGAATCACTTTGGGATTCTAGGATCTAGCCCTCCTGAAACTAGAGAGGGATCTCTCTATAAGTGCAAAGATTGATTTATCTTTAAGGCTTGAAACATGATATTAGGCTAGTTATGAAGCACTAGGTTTTGTTTGTTTTGGTTGGGCAAAGATATGTGAAGGTGAAGGAATTCTAAATGAAGGGTGAAGGTGAATGAAAGTGAAAATTGATTCAGCTAAGAAGATAGGCAAGAAACAGCTTCAATCCATTGGGCTAGGGAGTCATAGTAGGATTTAATTAAAACAGCAAGGTTCAAGAGTGTTCCATGGGGAAAGTCATCTATGTTTAAGGATCTCTTTAAAGTTGATTTTATGGAATGGAATGAAACAATAAGAAGGGGAATTAAATAGATGAAGAAAAAAGAGCAGCCTAAGATCAAATAAGTATTTTGAAACTATCCTACTTTCAGCATACGCTTAAGAAAGACATAAAAGTAATCTAAGATCAGGTAAATACTTTGAAACTATCATGATTTTGATCCACTTTCAATAGAAAACATTTAAAACACAAAAATAATAGCTTAATATCAAATAAGGACTTTGAACCTATCCTACTTTCAACATATTCTAAGGGAAACTTTTCAAAGCAACTGTTGGAGAAGAGACTAGAGGACAGGGCTTACCATAGACTTCCCTAGCTTCGCTTTAGTTAGCAAACTTATCAAGACAACACATAAGATAACAAAGAATAGTCTAATATCAGGTAGGGACTTTGAACCTATCCTGCTTTCAACATACACTTAGGGAAACTTTCAGACAACCTTTGGAGAAGAAACTAGAGGACAGGGCTCACCATAGACTTCCCTAGTTCAACTTTACTTGGCAGAAACTGAAAATAGCATTCAAGAACAATTTTTAAATTTTAGACAGTAGGATGAGGGAACAAAAGCAATCCTTAACTGCTTGGACTATATTAAATCATTCTTAAACAACACAATTGGAAGAAAACCTGTAGATAAATCTTATCAGTAAGAGCAGGGTACCTTTGACAGTAAATCCTAACTCTATAATTGTTGTTCTTTATCAGAGAAGTTGGAAATAATGGAAATAGAAATAAAATAACAATTTACAATAAGAAAAAAATCATCGTTGACATAGACCAGTATCCCATAAATCAGCTTGTATTTGATGCTTCAAACCAGTTACACTCTTCAAGTCCAATGTTTCTCTACAGCTTCGAACTTCTCATCTCAACTTAGGTATCTTCAATTACAAAAAGAGCTTACAGCATCTTTAGTAAACTATTTACAGGAAACAGATATAAAGTGACCAACATTATCTCATCTTCTACAGAAGTATTTATAGAAGAAATGAGGAGTTGGGATAGGATAAAGGATCTTCCAGGTTCAATTCATACAGTTTAATGCTTCTCAGCCTTTGAGGGGCTCAATGGAGAAGATTTTAGATATTTCCTCTGTATTAATTAGTTTACATTAAGTATTAAGCTTGCTGGGAAGATTTTGTTGACTTTAAGGCTCTTTGTTATCTTTGTAATAACTTTGTTGATAGTTTGCAATAAGTTCTTTAATTTGAAATAACTGTTCAGCTGTATTTAAGGCAAATATCTTCTGTTCTGCAATAACTACGCCTCCTTTGATTGTTGCGAGACCGTAGGTGGATTTTGGTAGCTGGAGAGGATTCAATTAGCCTTTGATTTGGCAGTGGAGGCTTCTCGGACTGATAGATATTATTTGTTTTATTTAAACACTGTTAACTTGTTTTAATTCTGTGTTAGGCTTAATTAGGCATAATTTTTGTCTTTTTTTCTTCAAATTGCATTTAATTGAGTGGGTTAGGATTTAGATAGTCGGTTTAGGTCGTAATCCCTCAAAACTGTGTAAAGAATCTTCAATTCTTAATCTCTTTTGTGATTGGATCCTTTAACACTGATACTCTTTGCTTGATTAAACTTTGTTGTGTCTTGTTGATGTGTAGGCATTACAGAGGTTTTATAATGGCATCAGTGCTCATGAGGGACTGGTGAAACATGGTGTTGAACCTTGTAGAATGATATTCTTGATGAATAAAGGCCTGGGGGATCGTCATCCTTGGCCTTCAATTTTCTTTTTAAAACAATTGAAAAACCATTAAAATCTGCACAAACAAATGAAATTATAAAAAATCTTGCGGGATAAGGTATAGACTGCTTCAGATGTTGAGGTTAGATCGCAGCTGTTGGATGAAAGCATTCAACGACGGGGATTTACTGCAAAGGTTAAACGGAGAGGTGGTTGGAGGGGTCAACAATGGATTAAGTCCGAGCCATCGATGTATGTTGATTAACGGTCGAGATCAACCGAAGATCTTATAAGGCGGAAGGGGAATGATATATTGAAATGGCGAAAAATATAAGAAAAATAGGTGAAAAACCTTTGGCGGAGGAAAAGGGGTAAAAATGAAATTTTGGGTTTCTTGAAGAATTATGGGCCGTCAGATTAGATTGGCCACAGAGATCAACGACGAAGGTTTGCTTATGAAGTCCCTTGGAGGATGGGTGGAGGGCGATGAACTGAGGGCAAAATCAAAATTGAGCTGTTAGATCTCAGAGATCAACGGCGGAGATCACACATGGGAGAATGCAATGGAAACAGGAAAAGTGGTTTTGGCGAAAGAAACCACTGGTGTCGCGCGATGAAAAGGGGGAAAGGCGGTATTTCGTTTTTGAATGCGATATGCATTAGAGCCTAACACGTGGCATTTTAAAACCACCTGCATCGTGTGATTTTGAAAAATTAACGCTCGAGCTTAAAATCACGTGAAACCGCACGTTGGCCATCAGATCTATGGTCTTAGATTGGACGGTTGTGAGGAGAGCGCGATGGAGAATAGATGCATAGGAGATAAAAGGTGGGGTGAGGTCAAGGTGGTTTTAATATTGACCCTCGGATGAGGGCATGGACAACAAAAAATTGATCTGGGAAGGGTAGGACCCAAAGGAGTTGGGCCTATTGGGTTGAATCTGGACAGTCGGATGAAACAGATCAACGGCTGAGATTCAATCTTGGGGTTTATGAAATGGGATCAGCCAGAGAATGGATCATTGTGGGTCGTTAATCTGCAGAGATCAACGACAGAGATTCACTAAAAATTTATACAGCGGCGTTTTAAGAAATAAAAAAGGGAAGGGAGGATTAATCTGGACCATCGGATCTTAGTGTATGGATGACCCAGATGCAATCAGAAGATCATGATTGGCGGGGGAAAGGGGTAAAAAGCGCCTATGAGATTGAAAAAGGACTTTTGATCTCAGGACCAGATCGATGATGGAGATTTACTCATGAATGACAAAGGTCGATATGCGGGTTTAGGGAAAGAGCAATGTGGGCCGTCGGATCTGGGTATGGCGGAACAGGTCAACGGCTGGGAAACCATCAAAAGGTTGCCAATCGAAGGGGGGAAATAAAATATTTAAATGCATCCAATGGAAAACTCTGATGCGAGATCCTGCAGATTGTTGATTGGTTTAAATCAACGGTTGGAATTCGCTCAACCAATGAACCGTCGGGACTTAACAAAAAGTTGATTTTTCATGAAATATGAAGGAAAAAAAGGTTTTGGAAAGGTTTTTTAATATTTTTTAGCACCCGATTGCGGGCTTTGGGTTACGTGAAGGAAACGGAGGAATCAGGGGTTCTTTAAAATAAAGGGGCCAATCGCATTGGGATTTTCCTTTAAACAAAGAAATGTGGCCATCGCAAACCTCCGATTGTGATTAGCGCTTGGGACTTAACTCTTGGTCCTGGGCGCAGGTTATATGGTGGGGAAGTGGTTTTGGGGTTAGGGCCAAAAGCGCTTAAGGCCTTAGCACAAAAGGATGTTTTTTTATGATTTTTCAAGGATTTCAAAGGATTTTGGGGGTTTCGGTAAGGTTTAAAAAGGAGTTTTAAACCTTATTAAAGGGGTTTTATGAAGGGAAGAAGGGAAATAAGGGAAAATAGAGGAATTTCATGGGGAAAAAGGGGATAAGAAGGAGGTTAATTATGAGTGAAAGGAGGGGTAAAAAGAGGGGAAAAATGGAGTTTTTGCAGCAGTATTTTCTTCAGGAAAACAACATATTTTCAGAATTGAGAGGGAAACAACAATGAAGATTAACTCAAGGATAGTTCATCTTCATAAGACTTCAAGAACTAACAATTTTGGCAACAAAATTGTTTCTTGAAGGCTTCAAAAAATGATTTAGCCACCATTTGATATGAAAATTTTTATAGGTGGCTAACAGTGGCTCCACATGGGGATGGCACCTTATTGAAGGTGTCAAAAACTTCATACTTGCATTCTCTGGGGGGCTAATCAATGCCTCATCCATTGGGCTACAACTTTCTTCACTTGGATGATCTTATTCAGTTCTGATAATGTTAGCAGCCATGAAAAAAAATGGAACTTTTTTCAAACAAGCTTTATACCTACCCAATCCTACTGATCTAACATTTTTTCTTCTTTGAGAGTGCATTTGGATTGGCAAACTCTTTTACAAACATTTTATTATTTTGAAAGAAAAAAACTAATCTAAGTCTACTTCTTATTTCTCCATGAACCCAGATTAAACAATTGAGTTCATAAGCTTCTCTACCTAACTATTATCTGTTAGGATTAGATTGTCTAATAGATTTTTATTCTCTAACTTCTAAAACAAGAAATTTAAAAAGCATACAAATTAGGATTGAACAGTCTAACTTGCTGCTGATCCATGGCATAAAAACAAGCTTCACATAGATTATTATTTGCAGAAAATTAAATCAAAATGTTGAAGGCTTAAGATCTGAAAGTTTTAAGCACATCCTTCTCTTTTCTTCAGCTCTGTTTTTGAATTTTGTTTGAGCTGTATTTTCTTTGTTATCTGGTTCAAGTTTTGGGTTTATTAGAACCATTTTACTTCTATCTTTTACTCAAGATTTAAACATATTGGAGTCTTTCTTTGTTTTGGAATTTACAGGTTCAGATTTTGAGCATGTTTGAACCTTTATTTTTCCATCCTAATCTACCTAACTAATAAGCCAAGATTAAGTTGTTTGGAAAATCTAATTTCACTAACCTATCAACAGTAAATTTAAAACTAATTAGTCATGATTAGGCTGTATGACTAACTAGGAGTGTGTTTCTTAGGAGTGGCATTTGAGCTTGCACATTTTCATATTTTGTTTCTCTTTTTTGGTATGGGGTTGTACCTTTCTTGTTTTTACAATCTGCCCTATTTTCTCTTTCTATTATTTTTGTATTTTAGATTTTTCTAATTTTGAATGCAATGATAGATGAAATATTTATAATGAGAAAAAGATAAAAGGCTTCCAAACATGATAGGATCAAGAGAAATAATGTTTGAGCATCATGCCATTGACAAGACCCCCAAACAGTTCAACTCCATTCAACTCCTGCAAGAAATAAGCATTGTGACTAGCAGTAGAATGAATGAGATAAGGGCCAAGCCATAAGATATCAAATTTCCCATGCTTGCCCTTGTCTTCTCTTCTTGTGTCCCACTTTAACACTTTTTCAACCACATTGAAATCACTGGCCTTTTTCCTTCTATCAAAAATCTTCTTGATGCTCTCTTGCTTTTGTAATGCTCTATTGTAAACCTCCTATCTGGTTTGATGAAGATGTGTAGTCTGATTAATCCTTCTGATCATGTCATTTTTTTCAGACTGCACTTCTTGAATCAACTTCATAACTGGTATGCCTAAGCTGGTTGGAAAAATTGCATCTATACCATACACAAGTTGGTAGGGTGACATCCCAATAGATTTCTTAAGTGTTAATCTGTCAGACCATAGTGCATGTACTAGCTTTGTGTGCCAAGACTTCTTGTTGTCCTCCAGAAACTTCTTGATTATGTTCACCAAACTTTGGTTTGAGGATTTTGCCAGCCCATTAACTTGAGGGTAATAATCAGTAGAATAACCCAATGTTATCTGATATTTGTGACAGAATTCAACCATCTTCTTGGATCCAAATGCAGCTGCATTATCAGTGATGATTTTCCTAGGACAACTAAATCTAGAGAGGATATGAGTGTCAATGAATTTTATGATGACAAAGTCATTGGCTTGCCTAGAAGGAATGGCTTCTATCCATTTGGTGAAGTAGTATGTTGCAGTGAGAATCCATCTATGCTGGGCAGATGAGGGTGGATGGATTTCTACTATGAATTCTAAACCCCATTGTTGAAAAGGAGCTTCAACAGTGATTGGATGCAAAGGTAAGGGAAGCAACTTTATTTTTCCTTCAAAAATTTGGCATTTATGATAGGAAATTATCATCTTGTATACATCTAGAAAGAGGGTGGGCCAATAGTAACCAGCTCTAAGGATTTTGTTGGCTGTTGTCTTCCAGTAGAGGTGGCCTCAACATTCTCCTTCATGGAACTCGTGCTTAACCTTCTCTGCATCATTCTCAGGCAAACATTTAAGCAATAACCCACTTGAATTTTTCCAATAAAGACGTTTATCTATAATACAGTAGTTTACAACTTTTAACTTTAAAAACCTTGCCTTCATTTTTTATAAACTAGGAGGTGTATTCAAAGTGGGCAAAACATATAGAATATTAGCATACAAAGAGGAATTCATAAAATGGTCTTCAACAATGTGAGTTGAGAATTTCTCTTGTTCATCTAAAGCATTTACATATTTATATCAAGGACTTAACAATTGGATTCAACCATTAATCTAGCTAGTCCTTGGCCTTTAATGAGTTTAGTGGGCTTGATTTCTAAATCATATTCAAGTATCACAGCTATCCACTTAACTCTCTTTCCATTTGGGTCTTGTGTTAGAATGTCTTTCACAACTGAATTTGGGACAAAGGTAATGATGTGGGAGTGCAAAATATAAACTCTAAAGTCTTTTAAAGATTTTACTAAGGCAAAGGCATGTTTCTCCATAATGTTATACTTCAGAGGAGCGTCTCTTAATGCCTTCCTAAAGAATGCAATGGGTTGCTCTTGTTTCACCAGCTCAAAAGACTTCTTTGCTTCCAAGGTCCATTTAACTCCTTGTTCCTTTTTCAGCATGTTTGTAATGTTTCTAAGGATCTCAGCAAAGTTGGGTATGAACCTTATCAAGAAATTAATCTTTCCAATGAAGTATTGAAGTTCCTTGATGTTTCTAGGATGAGTGATTTGCAATATAGCCTCGATCCTCTTTGGGTCTATCTTTATCCCCTCTTTTGATATGATGTGCCCAAGAAGTTTACCTTCTTGGAGACCAAATAGTGTTTTCTTTGGATTTAAAGATATCCCAAACCTTATGCATTTCTCGAATACTTTTCTCAAGTGTTCTAAGTGCTCTTCATCTATCTTGGAAAAAAGAGTGACATCATCAAGGTAAATAATGATGAAGTAGCCCAATTCTTTCGAGAATTCAATATCCATGGCTCTCTGAAAAGTAGCACCAACATTCATTAAACCAAAGGGAATTTTCACATACATGAAAGTGCCCCAAGGTGTATTAAAGGCTGTCTTCAGTTGATCATTAGGATGTCCTAAAATCTAATTGTATCCTGAGTAGCCATCTAGTAAAGAAATTCTTTTAGAACCAACTACCCTTTGTCAAATATGATCCATCTTGAGTAAAGGGTAGTTGTCCTTCAATGAGGCTTTGTTTAAGTCTCTAAAGTCAGTACAAAGCCTAATATCTCCTATTTTCTTCCTTACTGACACTAAATTAGACACCCATTCTGAATATCTAATAGGGACAATAATACCAGCTTGATACATTTTCTTGATTTCCTTCTCAACCAAAGGTAACTGAACATGGTTTATTCTGTGAAGTTTTTTTTTAGTGGCTTTTGGTTTTCCTTGAGAGTTATCTTGTGCTGAATTATTTCAGTGTCATAGGATTTCAGATCCTCATAACTCCATGCAAAAACATCAGAAAATTATTTAAACAGCTCTATGTATTTCAGTTTGATGTGAGCTAGTAAAGTCTTAGAGAGTTTAATCATCTTTGGTTCTAGTTCACTGCCTATATTACACTCTTTGAGTTCAGATTCAATAGGCTCCAGTTTTGGCTTCTTGGCCACATCATTGAAATCAAACAATTCTTCTAAAGGGACTAGACCTTTTGGAAAACTTTGATTGTTAGACTGTAGAGTTTCTAAGTCTTCATTTCCTAACTCTGAACTAATTTCTATTGTGTTTTGAAATTTGTTAGACAACAGATTTACATCAGCCATCTTTGGAGACTCTTCTTCTTCATCAAGTATATTTTCTTCACTAGGAAAGTCTATTTCATAGTCTAAATCTGAACTTGGTAGTTCAAATTCATTTTTGGACTATAGGAAGTCTTCTATTTGTTTGTCTCCATCAAACACTTGCCAATATTTCTCATTATCAGGAATGGCTGGTCTAAATTTGATTTGAGTTGTACATTGTTTGGTTTCATAAGTATTTAGGCACGTCCTAGAAGCAAAAGCCAAACCATTAGCTTGGATATTTTGGTTCCTTGGGACAAAAATTAGTTTAAATTCCTCAAATGTTTTTAATAAATCTGTGACATCGTTTAGATAGGCTCTAATTTTGGGATGTTTTGCATTATATTCCCCATTCACTTGCCTAATTATTAATTCAGAATCACCATGAACTTTATTCTTTTGGCCCCTAATTTCTTAAATAAATGTAGGCCTAAAAGAAGGGCTTCCTACTCGGCTATGTTGTTGGTGCACTAAAAGTTTAATTTGTAGGAATTCCCTTCACTATGATTGCTCATTGTATTGTGAAGCCGCACTCCCACACCTGCATCACTCTTAGTACAATATCCATCAAAGTGCATACTCCAAAGAGGACTAGTTTCGGGTTCATCAGTTTGGTTACTATCCTCTTCAACTAGTGTGCTTTCAGATTGTTATTGAAGATCAACACTTCATTGAATTTTTTTTAATTCCTCAGGTTTTGTATTGCATTGAGGACTGCTTTCTTGACTCTCAATTTTTAAAAGCAATGGATGAATGATTTATATCTCTAGACCTGTGTTTTTTTTGCTATAGTTTTCTGGTTTAGCAAACTGCTTTGACACTTGTGTCTCGTCTTCCTCCTCCTCTCTATCTACCATTAATTCAGTTAAGGTCACTTGTTCACTGAATGTTTCATCATTGAAAAGGATAAATGAGTCAAGGCCTATATTTACAGAATAAAGGGGAGAGTTTTGCAGTCGTTCTTGGCTAGTAACCATGTATTGCATATGAGACTCCCTGTAAAGTCTTCTCATTTGATTAAAAACAGGGATAGTTGCATATGTCATGTCCATCTGCATTGTTCCTTTTAACTTAGCTCCCCAAGATCTTGATAACAACATGCCATATTTTGGGGGTACATCAGCCACAAAAATATCCATTACTAAACCTTTGGCTGGAATTTGTGCTAAGTTTACACAGAGATCTTTGATTAAACCTAAACATTTCACTCTGCTTGAGTCAAAGGAGTAAATATCTTTGTATGGTCTAGTGATTTCAAGGCCTAGGCTCTCCATTACAACTTTGGGCATTAAATTATGAGAGGCCCCTGAGTCATGCATGGCGTTGTACAAAATTTTATCATGAACATTTAAACTAACATAAAAAAGGAGGAACTAGTCCCTCTTGATATCTACCCTCAATCTTAGGACTGAAAATGAGCTCTGGCTGGTCATCGTTAAGATTGACGGTGTCATTATTCTCTTCTATGTTTGAAGCCTTCAAAATTTGAGATCTATATACATCTTGGGGAGCTAATTCAGTGACAGGAACAAAAATTTTTATTTTGGCAATTTCTTGCTCCAAACTAAAAGGCATCTGATTCTTTGAAGTGCTTGTTTCATCTTTATTAACCGCCATTCTATCAGTAAAATCAGTTTGCTGGTTTCCTCTATTTACATTTTTCAAAATTGTTTTAATGGGAGCATTAGCTAAGGTGCTAATGCTAGTAAGGTCTGCACTCTGTTTTTCAGTATTTTGAGTGCCTTTTTCTTTATTTTTATCAGAATTTGCAGCCACTATTTTATCTTTCTGTTTTGTAGTCTTGGGTTTATTCACAGGGCTGTTTTTTGCAGAACTTCAGAGGTCTTAGTCTTGGGAGTTTCCTAATTGCTTTTACTCCTAAGGTCATACTCTTTTTGAGTCTCTATGATGACATTTTTCATTTCTTGATAATAACTTTCATCCTCGTCTCTTTTATCATCATAGGGTGTGTATAGACCTTGTTTTATATTGTAATGAACTTCAAAATCATCATTATCTACTCCCAGCATGTTGATGTCATCTTCCTCTATTTTTTCACTTGTTTCTTCAACCTCAATTACATAGTTTTGATGAAAAGGAGGAATGATCTGTTGATCATCCTCCCTTGGTCTGTTTTGAGGCTGGTTTCTCCTAAAATTATGATTTTGGTTTTGATTTCTATTTTGAGGAGCTGTTTGGTTTTGAATAGCTTGTTCTCTCTCAAGTATGCTCATATTTTTCATCATCTCCTCCATCATTCTCTCCATCTTTGAGCTATATGTGGAAGGTGTGGATTCTTCTCTAAAGGTCACTTTCTTCTCATTCCTCATTCTTGCTCTTTTCTCCATTAAATTAACTTCCACAGCAAGAGCTCCTTTTTGCATATCTTCAAGGGTTAAGGGATCTCTCTCTCTCAGCTGATAGGCCATTTCAAGATCAAATCCTTCATGAAAATTGTTTAAAGATAAGCCTTGTGGAGGTTTTAAGTCTGGGGGAAGGGCATTATAAACACTGTTATACCTAGTGAAATAAGCTTGTACACTTTCCCCAGTGTTTCTGTGGAGATTTTTGTAATCAGAAAGTATTTGGAGAGGGTTTTTCCTCACTTCCCATTTTTTTAAAAATAACTGATGGAAGGCTTGCAGATCATTAATACTGTGAGGGGTTAAGCCTTTGAACCATTTTCTTACTTATCCCCCTAAACTTTGAGCAAATAATCTAAGTTTGACAGTTTCATCATCAATCTCATTTCTGTCAAAGTAGTCATTCATCTTATCCACATGTTGTGAAGCAGTAGTACCATTACTGGCATCATGCAATGGTATCTTGGACTGATATTCTCGTGGAATATTTACTAAGGGAAAAGGAAGGACTATAGGGGCATACCATTTTGCCATGATAGGAGGTTGTGGAAACAATGGGGGGTTTACAAGTGGTGGATTGACGAGAGGGAAAGTGGGCTGGGATGGAGTGGTTTGAACAGTGGATGTGTGGATAATAGAAGTGGATGGACTAGAAATATATTATTGAGCATATCTTGGATGAGAGAAACCAAAGTTATGAAGGAAATGTTAATCAGGTGGAGTATTTTCTCTACTACCAGGATGTTCACTTCTATCTAGGGATGAAAGTAAAGACTCTGAATCTAACTGATCTAAATCCTCAAGTGACCTAGTTCTAAATGGATTTTTTAAGTCAACTTATGGATTTTGTAGAGTTGCAAGGTTTTCAGGGACAGAATGAGCTCTATGGGGTGATCTGAAAACAGTTGAAAATTTAACCTTAGGAGACTTCCTAAGTATTCTTGCTGGGTTATCAACTATCTCATGAGGTTTTGGGTCAGGATAGGCTCTTGTATAAATCTTTCAAGGAGCCACTATGTTGTGCTTTTCAGACCCAACTAAAAAAGAAAAGTTCAACCAAATATGACAATCTTTAAGAGGCTAAATAATTTTTTAAACAAATTTTTTTTTAATCCTAAAGTCCTATAACTGAGTTTAAATGATGATATGATGATAATGGGTCTTCCCAATGGAGCCTTAAGGTATGTTTTTGGATTTTGGAGTCTCCAGGTGGAAATGTTTAGCTCTTTTGGAGGTAAAAGGTTTTATGGTCCACCACCATGTTTACTCGAATACCAATCTAAAATATTTTTGGGTTTTTCTGAGTTTTTTCAGTCCTATGGGTTCTAAAATTATCACGAATCTGTTTCAACACTTAGCTACAGTGATGAGACAAAGAAAGTCTACTCTTATGGCTAAGTTAGATGATCCTTCAAGGTTTGATAAGCTCTTATGAGAATCCTAAGGTTTGCTTAGTTTGTGACCGACTCAAATAGGTTTTATCATGATTACCATTTTCTTGGTAGTGCTTGAAGAGGGTTGCTTGTACTCACTAAACAATGTTCTTGAATCAAGGGGTTTCTGGAGTCTTAAGGTGTACTTAGATTCTCACTAACTCAGAACTTCCCTAACAGAGTCGCCATAATGTTAGGTCTCTATAATTTGCAATATTGGAAAATACAAACTGCAAAGCCTACATGTGAACCACTTTAGGATTCTAGGATCTAGCCCTCCTGAATCCAGAGAGGGATCTCTCTATAAGTGAAAATATTGATTTATATTTAAGGCTTGAAACATGATATTAGGCTAGTTATGAAGAACTAGGTTTTGTTTGTTTTGGTTGGGCAAAGATATGTGAAGGTGAAGGAAGTATAAATTAAGGGTTAAGATGAATGAAAGTGAAAATTGATTTAGCTAAGAAGATAGGCAAGAAACAACTTCAATCCATTAGGCTACGGAGTCATAGTAGGATTTAATTGAAACAACAAGGTTCAAGAGTGGTCCATGGGGCAAGTCATCTATGTCTAAGGATCTCTTTAAAGTTTATTTTATGGAATGGAATGAAACAATAAGAAGGGGAATTAAACAGATGAAGAACAAAGAGCAGCCTAAGATCAATTAAGTACTTTGAAACTATCTTTCTTTCGGCATACGCTTAAGAAAGACATAAAAGTAATCTAAGATCAGGTAATTAATTTGAAACTAGCCTACTTTTGATGCACTTTCAATAGAAAACATTTAAAACACAAAAAGAATAGCTTAAGATCAAGTAAGGACTTTGAACCTATCCTGCTTTCAGCATATTCTAAGTGAAACTTTTCAAATCAACTGTTGGAGAAGAGACTAGAGGACAGGGCTCACCATAGACTTCCCTAGCTCTGCTTTACTTAGCAAACTTATCAATACAACACATAAGATAACAAATAATAGTCTAAGATCAGGTAAGGACTTTGAACCTATCCTGCTTTCAACATACCCTTAGGGAAACTTTCAGACAACCTTTGGAGAAGAAACTAGAGGACAGGGCTCACCATAGACTTCCCTAGTTCCACTTTACTTGGCAGAAACTGAAAATAACATTCAAGAAAAATATTTAAAGTTTAGACAGCAGGACGAGGGAACGCCAACATTCCTTAACTACTTGGACTGTATTAAATCATTCTTAAACAACAAAATTAGAAGAAAACATGTAGATAAAGCTTATCAGTAAGAGAAAGGTACCTTTGACAGTAAATCCTAACTCTATAATTGTTTTTCTTTATCAGAGAAGATGGATAGAATAGAAACAGAAATAAAATAACAATTTACAATAAGAAAAACAGCACCGTTGACATAGACCAAGATCCTATAAATCAACTTGTATTTAATGCTTCAAACCAGTTACAATCTTCAAGTCCAATGTTTCTCTACAACTTCGAACTTCTCATCTCAACTTAGGTATCTTCAATTACAAACAGAGCTTACAGCAGCTTCAGTAAACTATTTATAGGCAACAGATATGCAGTGACCAACATTATCTCATCTTCTATAGAAGTATTTATAGAAGAAATGAGGAGGTGGGATAGGATAAAAGATCTTCCAGGTTCAATTAATACAGTTTAATTCTTCTCGACCTTTGAGGGGCTCAATGGAGAAGATTTTAGATATTTCCTCTATATTAATTGGTTTACATTAAGTATTAAGCTTGCTGGGAAGATTTTTTTGACTTTAAGGCTCTTTGTTATCTTTGTAATAACTCTACTGATAGTTTGTAATAAATTATCTTATTTGAAATAATTGTTCAGCTGTATTTAAGGAAAATTTCTTATGTTCTGCAATAACTATGCCTCCTTTGATTGCTGTGAGACTATAGGTGGCTTTTGGTAGCTGGAGAGGATTCAATTAACCTCTAATGTGGTAGTGGAGGCTTCTCGGACTGATAGATATTATTGTTTTTCTTTAAACACTGTTAATTTGTTTTAATTCTGTGTGCTATGCTTAATTAGGCATAATTTCTGTCTTTTGTTCTTCAAATTGCATTTAATTGAGTTTGTTAGGATTTAGATAGTCGGTTTAGGCCATAATCCCTCAAAACTGTGTAAAGAATCTTCAATTCTTCATCTCTTTTGTGACTGGATCCTTTAACACTGATACTCTTTTCTTGGTTAAACTTTGTTGTGTCTTGTTGATGGGCAGGCATTACAGAGGTTTTATAATGGCATTCGCGCTCATGAGGGACAGATGAACATGGTGTTGAACCCTGTAAAATGATATTCTTGATGAATAAAGGCCTGGGGGATCGTCATCCCCGACCTTCAATTTTCTTTTTAAAAAAATTAAAAAACCATTAAAACTTGCAAAAACAAATGAAATTATAAAAAATCCTGCAGAATAAGGTATAGACTGCTTCAGAGGTTGAGTTTAGATCGCAACCATTGGATGAAAGCATTCAAGGGCGGGGATTGCCTGCAGAGATTAAATGGAGAGGCGGTTGGAGGGGTCAACGACAAATTAAGTCCGAGCCGTCGATGTATGTTGATCAACGGTCAAGATCAACCGAAGATATTATAAGGTGGAAGGGGAATGTCATAGTGAAATGGTGGAAAATATAAGAAAAATAGGTGAAAAACCTTTGGCAGAGGAAAAAGGGTAAAAATGAAATTTGGGGTTTCTTGAAGAATTCTGGGCCGTCGGATTAGATCGGCCACAGAGATCAACGGCAAAGGTTCGCTTATGAAGTCCCTTGGAGGATGGGTGGAGGGTGATGAACTGAGGGTGAAATCAAACTTGAGTCGTTAGATCTCAGAGATCAACGACATAGATCACACATGGGAGAATGCAATGGAAACAGGAAAAGTGGTTTGGGTGAAAGAAATCGCTGGTGTCACGTGATGAAAAAGGGGAAAGGCGATATTTCATTTTTGAACGTGATATGTGTTATAGCCTGACATGTGGCCTTTAAAACCACCTACATTGCGTGATTTTGAAAAATTAACGCTCGAGCTTAAAATCACGCGAAACCGCGCGTTGGCCATCAGATCTGGGTCTTAGATTGGACAGCTGTGAGGAGAGCGCGATGGAGAATAGATGCACGAGTGATAAAAGGTGGGGCGGGGTCAAGGTGGTTTTAATCTTGATCGTCGGATGAGGGAATGGACGGCGGAGATTTGATCTAGGAAGGGTAGGACCCAAAGGAGTTGGGCCTATCGATTTGAATCTGGACCATTGGATGAAACAGATCAACGGCTGAGATTCAATCTTGGGGTTTATGAAACGGGATATGGCGTAGGGTTCGGGTGGAGAATGGGTCATTGTGGGTCGTTGATCTACAAAGATCAACGGTGGAGATTCACCAAAACTTTATACAGCGACGTTTTAAGAAATAACAAAGGGAAGGGAGGATTGATCTGGACCATTAGATCTTAGTGTATGGATAGCCTAGATGCAATTGGAAGATCACAATCAATGGGGGCAAGGGGTAAAAAGTGCCGATGCGATTGAACGAGGACTGTTGATCTCAAGACCAGATCGACGGCGGAGATTTAGTCATGAATGCCGAAGGCAGATATGCGGGTTTAGGGAAAGAGCAATGTGGGCCATTGGATCTGGGTATGGCGGAACAGATTGACGACTGGGAAACCATCGGAAGGTTGCCAATCGAAGGGGGGTAATAAAATATTTAAACGCATCCAATGGAAAACTCCAATGCGAGATCTCGCAGATTGTTGATTGGTTTAAATCAATGGTTTGAATTCGCTCAACCAATGAACCATCGGGACTTAACAAAAAGTTGATTTTTCATGAAATATGAAGGAAAAAAAGGTTTTGGAAAGGTTTTTTTAATATGTTTTAGTGCCCTATTTCCGGCTCCCGGTTACGTGAAGGAAAGAAGAGGAATCGGGGGTTCTTTAAAAGAAAAGGGGCCAATCGCATTGAGATTTTCCTTTAAATAAAGAAATATGCCCATCGCAAACCTCCGATTGTGATTAGCGCTCGGGACTTAACTCTTGGTCCTAGGCAATGGTTATATGGTGGGGAAGTGTTTTGGGGGTTAGGGCCAAAAGGGCTTAAGGCCTTAGCACAAAAGGTTGCTTTCTTATGATTTTTCAAGGATTTCAAAGGATTTTGGGCATTTCGGTAAGGTTTAAAAAGGAGTTTTAAACCTTATTAAAGGGGTTTTTATGAAGGGAAGAAGGGAAATGAGGGAAAATAAAGGAATTTCATGGGGAAAAGGGGGATAAGAAGGAGGTTAGTTATGAGTGAAAGGAGGGGTAAAATGAGGGGAAAAATGGAGTTTTTGCAGCAGTCTTTTCTTCAGGAAAACAACAGATTTTCAGAATTGAGAGGGAAACAACAGTGAAAATTAACTCAAGGATAAGTCATCTTCATAAGACTTCAAGAACTAAAAATTTTGGCAATGAAATTTTTTCTTGAAGGCTTCAAAAAATGATTTAGCCACCATTTGATTTGACAAATTTTATAGGTGGCTAACAATGAACATGGGAACTATGCTTCAAATTTTCCATGGAAGAAGGCAAGCAAGAAGGAGCTTGTAGTTGCAGCAGGTGAAGCATTGGCTTCACAGTTAGAGTTTGATTTTACCCTCATTGCATGCATGGCCAGCATTGTAATGGGATGCATGTGGTATCTAGACAGTGGTGCCTCATTCGATATGACGGGGAATAGAGATATCTTCAGTGGCTTGGAGGACAAGGACCTCCAGCAGAACATAGAGTTTGGAGATGACAGGAAGTATAGTGCGACCATCATAGGTACAGCTACCTTTCAGAGGGAGTCTGGCTCCCCACTCAGACTAGAAGATGTTTTGTATGTTCTAGGCCTAAGGAATCATCTTTTCTCTGTAGCGGTATTGGAAGACCATAGTTATGAGATGATGTTTAAAAAAGGAAAGGTGTTCCTTAAACACATAGCCACGAGATAGGTGAAGAAAATGAATTTCAAGAGTCAATAACCTGTATGCTCTTGAGGTTGAGGATGCATGCAAATATTTGAGGAGAAAAGTAGTGGCTAATGACTTGTGGTTGAGAGGGAGAATTTATCTCTCAACATGCAACCTCAAAAGCAGTCACAAAAGGTTATGGAGAAGCTACAATTGGAGAAGCAGAGAGGAGAACGAGTCTAAGGGTCCACTCAAGAAGAGACCTCCAGGAGGGGGGAATTTTGAGCCAAATGGGTAGAGGGAGTGCATGCAGCTATACATCCAGGTGTGAGGTGGGACGATGTGTAGATATAATCCTAAGAAGAAATTTGGGCAGGGTCCATTGAGATGGTGTGTGTCATGGATCAAACCTGGCTACGAGGAGCCCATAGTGCAACACTAATAGGAAGGATCTATTATATTGATGCAGTCAGATGTTAGGAGGACATAAATCAGAGTGACAGATGTCAGATACTGCAGCGTAGATCAGAGTTGGAAGTAATGCAAAGTGCATGGATGCATATGTCAACAACAATGTAGGGAGTCCTATAGACATGCACAGTAGCTAGCAGCAGTCAGAAGACTCTGATGACATATGCATTATATTGATTCAGTTGTTTGGAGGCTATTTAGTTTTAGGAGATTTTCATGTGCAAATAACACTAGAGAAGTGTTGCATGCAAAAACATTTCAAAGGTACTAGATTGAGATAGATTGATTCCTTTCTTGTTGAGAGGGAGTGTTGAAATTTGCAACAAGAAACAGTGAAATTGGCATCCAGAAATAAAATCCAGAAAATGGGACCCAAAAATTTCTACCATGTGAGTCTTTTGATTTAATTATCCCTTAATTAAATTAAAAGTAAATTGCAATATTATCTCATAAAAACTTGTAATAGATAACTAAGTGTGATATACTTAGTTAGCTCAAGAATTTTGAGTTGAGGGTAAAAGGATAGGCATGTAGAGTGATTCTATTATTAACAAGGTCTAGTTTTAGTTGTAGCACTAGTGTGGTGTGAGTGGGATCAACTAACTCACATTAATTGATTTAAAATTAGTTTAACCAGTTCTAACTGTTTGATGAGCTAGTGGAAGATCATGTGAAATAGAATAGATTTAATTCACAAGTATGGATCTACTAAGTAACTGATGATTCACTATTAATAGCTGCATGCATGTCAGTTTTGATGGAGACCTAGTTGAGACAAAGGTTCAAGGCAAGTAAACTATCAGTTGTATTTTTAGTAAACTGCCCACGTGTAGTTATAAACCCACAGGAAGCCCATGATGGATTTTTCAATCAAGGAATGTTGATTATCCTATTTAATAGGGATTAATTGCCTAGGGATTGCGTGAGCAAGGCTGGGCTAAGAAGGGGCTGAGAATTAGCTAAGTGTTGTTCATTTTTTCCTAATAATTTCTAGTCAGTTTTGAGCAAGATCAAAGTGAGACAATTGGTAGAGTGTAGGAATTTCTCGGTGTGAGAAAGCATTGCATTGTTTCATGATTATTTCACTATGTACAATATATGATAGATGGGTTTTGAGCAAGTTCTTTCCCCAGATACATCTTGTGTTGTGTGATTGATGCCTTCTAGATATATTATTAGCAAATAATCTAGGTTTACTAGATCTTGTACTCAATTAAAGTAATTTTCAATTGACAACACAATATTGACAAAAAAAAAAAATAGTTGAATTATCGAAGGATTTCACATCATCAAATTAGGACAATAATCCCTTTTCAACGGAGAGACCAAATAACAAATAAGTCTCTACCTCTTTTCCAAGGCATATAGAAAGAGGTAAACTCACTTACATTAGTTGAAATATGCCATACAAGCACAAAGTGCTCTAATACAAGAAGCACAAAATAAACATGTAAATTCAAATAAAGAAACTGAGGCATATTTTCAATCAACCCAAGACACGCTGACATATGCATGTTGCAATTGTGATATATTGTCCTTTAGAAAGGAGATGAAATCTATTAAAAAACACATATTATCTACTATTTGCTATTTGATTCCTGCATCAAACTTTGAATCCATTAAATTCAATGACACAATGTGCAATTATTTTAATAATTCAATACTCAATGAAAAAGTGTCGAAATTTGCATCACCTCTTCATTTGGAGAAACAAAAAATCAATTTCCATTGCACAATTTACATATTTGGAAGAGAGATTAGTGGCACCGAGAATGGATTTTGCACAAATAAGACAACTTGGTCACAAAATATCACAAATTGGATTAATAGGAACAGTCATAAATGTTCCTTCTAGTTTAGATAGAATTAAAACAACAATACCTAGAGATATTCATGACAATATGACATTGGGAATTATGCTAAAAAGAAAATTGGAATACAAGAGTGCTTATTTGTATGGAAATATTCGACCCAAAAAAGTGATGTTTGCATTACATGAATTGTGCAACACAAATATATATAAGAGAGAACAAATAGTAATAAAATATGAATGGAAAAAACATTTTTATCAAAGTATGCAAGATCATTAAAACGATAGTCCAAAAATGAAGGAACTAGACTCACAAAATGCAGATAATGATCTAGAGCCAAAAACTAAAACATTTGTACATGGTTATTCAAAGGCCCACCTTATCCATGATCTTGATACAATAATAATAGAAATTTCACCTTCTGAAGGGTTTCGTCCCCTAGGAATTTTTCAAGAAAAATTCCTAGAAGAACTGAACTTCCTGACACTATTCTCTTAATCAAGTTTCCCTGCTAACATTATCAATCACTTTTCGTATAAAAAATTGAAAAATGAGAACTGTTGCACATGTCTAGTGACTTTTCAACACATGTTACAAACATACTTTTTAAAGAAATTTGTATTTTGATAAACCAGGTTTCTAGCTTAGCTTAGGTTTCTATTCACAAAGGAGAACTGAAAGGACAAAAACTAGTTGTTAAAGACGTCAAAAATAAAATAAATATTTAAATTTATTAAAATCACCAATTACATATCAATGTTTAAGAATCATTCGCACATCGCCTGAATATTTTTAACATTTACGAAAATATATATTTGCAATGATATGATATCTTTCCCTACCAAATTTCTTTGTCACATTCACAAGTGTTGGGCATCTTTGGGAACCATTGATAGATGCAATTAAATACAAAGAAATGATTCCATAACAAACTAGACAAACAAATTTGATGATAAAATTCATTGACACATTGATCAAACTTCAACCGGTCATTTGGAGTCAATAGTATAGGCATAGAATCTCATCACTACATTCCTTTATAACAAAAAAAATGAATTATTTGGTCAAGGGAAAGGTTATTTTTTATTACATAATTCCAAAGTAGAGGAACAAAGCATGACCATGGATTACTTTGTATTAAATATGCACTAATATATCAGAAATCCCCTGATTTTGATGTCATAGGTTTCACTACGCAATATTTGACTTGTAATTCAACAATTTTATCGAATGAAATGATTCAATTTCAAACTCATCACCACACAAAAAATTGCAAAAAACATAAAAAATATACTTGTATATTTTGTTTCCCTATCCCAACAATTGATGAAAATTGTATATTACACCCTTTGTTCAGTGAAAACAATGATATCCAAACAATGCAAAAGAAAATTTCATTTCTTCTATAGGAAAAATCCATTTGTCATGTTTTTACTAACCTTGGAATTACAAAACAGTAATACATCATGCTCTTATCATTTTTTATTACTTAGACAATTGTACTACTCAAAATAAGTCCTTGTTATGTATGGATAAAATCATTTGCAAAAAAAATCCCTTCGTTGTGGCAAGAAAACATAGACGCTCAATTTATTTTAGATGCCTACGCTGCAACAACATATTTTTGCTCTTATATGACAAAAATGGATCGCTCCATGAAGACCACATTCAAAAAAATTCGAAAAAATTGCATATCTTGTGGAGAAAACAAAATTGAAACTATTCGAAAACTTGGAAACACATTTCTCAATATGAAACAAATTTCAATTCGACAAGCATTCCACATGTCTCTGTCATTTGCTTTCTATTCAGCTTCTAGAAAAACAATTTTCATTAAGAGTGTTGCAGCTGAAAAATAAACATATGTTATAAAATGGCATATTTTTTTAGAACAAGAACCTAATCACTCTAAAGATATTTTTTGCATGACAACCATTGATAAATATGTTTCACAACCCATTTCCCTTGAGCAGTTTTTCTTGGAAGAATATGTTTCCTCTTATTCAATCATGAAAATAACATTAAAAAAAAAAGAAAAAATCCATGTATCATAAGGTTCATTCGATACAATCAACACATGGACACAGAAAACCATTATATATAAAAAGTGATGCTCTACATCCCATACAGAGAGTATGAATACACATTAAAGAAAAATGAAGAGAGCTGGCCTGGAGCATAATTTTCGCATAAACATATTCTCAATGTCATTGAAAAACAATTTTATCGGTTAATCACACCATTGGGTGATATTGAAGTTGTTTCTATTACAATTGCATCCCAAAGTGACGAGACATTTATGCTTCACTTTTCATTAGAAGATGACAATAGGGATTTTTCTAATGAAAAATATGACATTCAACAAGACTTGCAGGAGAATATTAAATTCAAAAACACTCAAACTAAATATCTAAAAATAAATAAATTCATTAAGCATCCCTTTATTTTGGACACATTGGCATACCATGAAATTATGATAAAATTAAATCAGGAGAAATAATCAATAATAAAACAAATATTTCTATGGAAAAATAATAATCCTGGTAAGAACTTCTATTTTTTCATCACTGGAGGTGCAGGTACATGAAAGACATTCATTGCACAAGCACTTTAGCATGCACTAGTATGTATTTATAACAAATGCTTACAAAGTGACCCCTCGAAAAAAAATGATCTAATACTTGCATTTACTAGAAAGATGTATATATTCCACATGGTATCACAGTCCATTTACTTTGCATATTCCATTTTCACCATGTCACATGGTGCCATTGGCTTCTAATGCACTCTATATATTAAGAAAAGAATATGAACAAATTAAATTTATGTTCATAGATGAGGCTTCATTAATTGGATCTCGATTGCTATATAACATTGACAAGCGACTTCACGAAATTATGTATACTCTAGCTTCCCCATTTGGAAACCTTGACGGAATATTTTGTGGTGACCTATGTCAAGAGCAACCCATAGGTGATTGTTGGATATTTGAACAGTCACTTCTTAAAGGAACTAGTTCTCCTTAAAACTTCTCGAAAGAAAATGTGAAAAATTATGAATTAAAACAATAAATGTGACAATACAATAAATAATTTGTATCCATCTTAAATATAATTAGGACATGTTTACATATTGATGATGATGATTATCTTGCATTCTTGAAATACATTGTTATAAATAGGCACCAAATGATCCAACTTTTGAATACTTATTCTTTTTAAACAAGAATGTAAATGAACATAATGAAATAATGTTTTCTCTCATCAACAAATAAGCAATCATATTAAATTCATACGATAGAAAAATTGAATAAACAAATATAAATCAAAATAAACACATCAAAATCCAGTTTCCATCTTCCATTGTGTTCAAAGAAAAATATGATTATTGAACGAATTGGCGGAAATTACAATATTCAAGATTGCTTGGTCAATGGTGATGAATGAATTTTTAGAGCATCCATGACATTTGAAAATGGTGCAATTTGGATTGAATTTTCTGATACAACTATTGACATTATTCAACGAAAAAAGAATGGCACATATGTACAAATATGGAATAATGTCTGCCTAGACACCTATTACTAGATTTTGTAGGAATAATGAATCAAACAAAAAAGTTAGTTTTATAAGTGAAAATATCCCTCTTCAACTAGTACGTGCATGAACTATACATTGATCATAAGGGTTAACAATGAAAAAATTGGATTTTGACCCAAAAGGAGTTAGGCAACATGGACTAGTCTATATTACACTTTCTCATGTTAAAGATATTAAATTCTTGTATTTTTTAAACAAATTCGAACATAACAACTTTTCCTTGAATGAAAAAGATGCTATTGAGCTAAATAGAATTAGACAAAATATTTTGGTGTGTGTTATAATCTTTCCAAGATGGGGGGTAGACCCAAAGATGGTGAGCGTACCTTCACATGGTTTTGGGCATGATGGTTTTCTGCGCATGGTATTTTGTAGATTGGGTTAAGGGAACTACGATTATGTTATAATCTAGGGTTAATGGAGTGGGTTTTATGAATTCTTAGGAATGTATATATATGTATTGTAACATTTAAAGGAATATAATGAAAAAAAAATATGGTAGTCCTAGTTTTTGGATCCAAGCGAAAATATCTTTGTATATTTGTTTTATGTTCTCGCCATTGTTTATTTTTATGCTTTAATAATTTTTTTTCAGGTAATTTCTATACAAGGCTAAAACCTACAAAAATTCCTCTTATGAGCTTGAATATATAATATATCAAAGTAAAATAAATGACGATTTGACAATATGTTCATTGAACACTAGTAGTTTCTCCTTGGATTTTGAAGATATCATTGCTGACTATGATCTAATGAGTTCTAACATTCTTTGTTTCCAAGAAGAAAAATCAAAATCTCCTCCATCGAATCCATTTTTTTAAAGAAAATGCCACTACATACATGTATACCATTTACACGGAATTCTCACATACTACAAGGAAAATATTGTAGTTGACAACCATTTCACTTATACAAGAATCCAAATTGAATCAACAATTGCAACATCCAATGTTGAAAAAAAACCATTACGGTTGCAAATGTATACATTGCACCAAATGCAAGCATTGAAGAAATAATTAATTTCATCAAGTTAATTTTAGAGTATACATGCAACAACTACCAAATTGTGCTTTTTGGTGATTTCAATTTGGGCATGTTGCGAAATAGTTATCAAAAAAGAAAACTACTTTCATTTATGCAAAGTAATGACTTTAATTTTCATACAAAACATGACTATAGCTCAATGCTAGACCACTTTTGGACAAACCTTTAAACTAGTAATGTTTCTTTCCATGTCTTCAATGCTTATTGGATAGATCATCATACAATTTGTCCTACCATATCTTTGTTGTCGTATTGAGTAATTTTTCCAATGTTCATGTTCAAAAATTTAATTGTTGACTTGTCACATTTGCAAATGTGCACCTTTGAAATATGAATTGATTTGAAAACATTGAAAAACAAAGGAATTATGCACAACAGGAAACAATAAAACAACAAAAAAAATCAAATATGAAATTCTAGTAAGTTTTTGAACCATCAACATAAATTTGTTCAGTTTGTCTTCTATAACTGTAATTTTTTATGTCATAGTTAGCATGGAATTTACGCATTCAAATTTTAACTTTGTGACATTTTGTTCTATACGTTGAATAGTATTATTTTCTTTAGCTTCTAGTTAATATTTCATTATTTCTTTTCCAAATACCTTTGAAAAAAAAAACACATTCTTGAAATGAACTTTATGTGTAATTGACAACGAAATCTATAAAACATTTCTTTGTTGTAACTTATGCACATTTACTACATAGCCACCAAAAATGACTAATAGCACTATAAAAATTATATATATATATAGATATATATATATATATATATATAGATATATATATATATAGATATATATATATATATATATATATATATCACTTTAGAGCATACATTGTTTTAAACATTATTTATACACTTGTTTCAGCCTTAATGACTTGCATTTTCATTTTCTTCTAGTGATTGGTCCAATCACTTGGAACAATATCATGGAAACAACTAGCTCCAGAAAACAATCATTCAAAGAAGAAATGGTGGAAGATGAGAATCCAAAAATGTTAGGTTTCTATTGCACTGAATTTTTGTATAGTCAAATGACATATTTGCATTAAATTAATGGAAATTTTTTTTAAAGCATATTGTTCTAACTTTACATATAAACACACCAAAAACAATGGAACCAACATCCTTGTCGATCATTGAAATATGCTTAGGGGAATATGCAAATACTTTTGAAGGTGATATCTTGGTTATTTATGGTCTATAAAAACTAAATGTCCTAACTCTACTATAAAGGAATGACTGCTCCATGTTTATTTGGTTAATAGCCATGGTCAACTAACTAACACAGTGAACATGAGCAACAATCTTATAGATTTTTTCCAAAACATGTTTACTTTTGGAAACAATGTTCAAATTACATATTTTACGAGAAGAAACAAGAGTATATATGAACGAGGAGAGGGAAAATGTTACATAGTGTTACAGGACAAAACCATGGTTGAATCAATTGCACAGGCTTTCAAAAAACATATACTGGCTCCAAATACAAAAATACATAGTCTTCTTGTCTCAAATGATACATATGTAGTTGGTTCAATAGGATCAATAGTGATAGGTTGTCAAAAACATAACAAGCAACTTGAACTCAATACAAAATATGGTGAAGTTGCATATGAAAATGCAATTGTAAGTCTATTGCTACAATAACTATACTTGAATTTTCAGCAAAAGCTAATAGTTTCTTTGAAACTATGTTCTTGTATCTTTGTTTTCCATTGTTATCAAGGTAGAAATTATCTCATTATTTCTTGCACAAACTGCTTAACAAAAAATATGTTGCCTATTTCACTGCATCTTCTATTAAATGATGGTCATAGAGAACATTTTTTCAAAATAAAGTATGAATTGGCATAAAATAGACTCTTCTCTATTTGTTCAAAAAAATTGTTATAAATTATGTGAAAGGGAGTTAGTAGTTTCGCTCTGGATCAACAACTTTTTTTGACCCATTGAATGATGAATTTGCAAGAGTGCATCTATTATATTTGGTCATGTCAAGAACACAAGTATGTTTCCTAATATCTTCTTTGTTAAAGTAACAATATTTTTACTTTGATATACAAAATCTTTCATTTTGATGATATATATTTGAAACTAACAATTCAATTTTCTCAAAACAAAATATTGAAGGAGTGCAAAAATCTAAAAAAAAATTCTCTCCTTTTCAATGAATTTGTAGTAAAGGAAAACAACTCATTCATCCAAACACAACTAAATGCACAATCTGTAAATATGACACAACATTTACTATGAGCATAATGTGGAATGAACATTGGAAACAAACAGTTGCAAATACCGCGGCTAAAATAACATTTCCCAGTTATTGTTGAGACAAGATTTCAGCAATACATGCAAAGCATATCATCTATAGTTTTCAATTTAAGAAATATTTGCATTCTAGGTCTTTTTACTTTAACAAATAACAACATTATTGTTGAAATAAAAGAGTTTTGACGAGCAAAAAACAATCTTCCTTTGTACATCAAGTTCATACATTTTGATAGTTACGATATTATTCCTCTTTCCATTTTTACTTCTTATATTTCACCAACTCATAATTCACAAATACTTGTAGCAAAACTAATGTATAGTTTTTATTTTATTGTAGGTTCCCAAATTACAAAACACATAAAACATGTATTCCAATACTTTCTATATATTTGCTAAAATACCTCAATCAAGATTTTATTTTTTTGATAATTAGTTCTTGTTTTATTTTTCCTATACTTTTTGAATCAATCATATTTTCCTATTGCAGATGAAAACAATGAATAAGATGCACATTATGCAATATAATATTTAATTTATATCAAAAAATTTGTCAAACTATGGTTCGTTTTTTGTTAATAAGAACATAATATATTAGTTCCACAGTAACATAATGTAACTCCAAAATACTTATTATACCATATTATATATATGTAGATATTTTTCTCTCCAATGCTGAATTATTAACATGATTCTCATTTGTTTTAAATTCAAGAATTGTGTTGTGTTAGGAAAAAAAAGGGAAGGAAAGAGTTGCATGTTTATCAATGTATTCATTTTTGTATATGCTCAACTAATTTTTTTTTTAAAAGAAGAAACTACAAGAGAATTAAGATATATGTGTTATGGTTTTCTTTTCCCATATAGCAAATCGACATATTTTCCTATTTGCTTAATTGTTTTTCATGTTGTGTTTATTTGATGATTATATTTTTTGTTCTTGTTTTATAAGTTATATGTTGGTGTGTTGTAGTTATATACAATTACAAATTTGTTTTTCAATGAATTAAGAAAATTTGTATCTCATTTCTGTTTTCTAGTTTTTCTATCTCTTCTTAATATACATTTCAATTCAAAAAAAAAACTTGCAAATTTAACTATAATCTAGGAAAATTTTGGTTTTATTGATACTAGTTGCTTCAACTATAGTGCTCAAGTATTTTTTACTTTATTTTCCTAAGACATGTGTTGAAATTGGAAACAAGAAATATTGAAAATGGCACCCAGGGGGATTCTGATTTGATTTTCCCTTAATTAAATTGGAGGAGAAATTGTAATTTCATGTCATGACAACTTGTATTAGTTAACTGGGTCAGAAAGACTTAGTTAGATTAGAAAATTAAATTTCAGGGTCAAAGGGGAGGAATTTAGAGTTATCCCATGATTTTATGGGGTCCACTTACAATTATTTGTGAGTTGTAATTAGTTAACTCAATTAATTAAGTTAAAATCAGTTTAACTAGTTCTAATTGAGCGAAGTGCTAGTGATAGCTCCAGTGAATAAAATATGATTTAATTCACAAGTAGTGGTCAATAATTTAACTGATAATTCGTTTTAAATAATTCTTGCATGTTAGTTCTAAGGGAGGCCCAATTGAGTTTGAGGTTGAAGGGAAGATAACTATTAGTTGTAAAATTAGAAAATTGTATAGGTCATCCATGAGGTTGTCGGGAAGCCTTGAAGGTATTACACAATCATTAATTGGGATTTTCCTAATTAATAGGGGCTCAATTAGCCCAGGAATGCGTAAGCAAGGCTAGGCAGGCATAGGCAGGTAAAAGAATAAATATTGGACCAAACTTGCTTAGATTGTTGCCAAATTCGAGCAAGATCAGAGTGAGACGGTCAAGAGAGTTCATAAGTTTCTCAAGAAGGGAAATAGAATTTTATTTTTTCGTGGTATTGAATTTATGAAATATACAAATAGCGGGGTTTTGAGAAGTTGATTTCCCTAGATACATATTGTGTTGTGTGATTGATTATTTATTTCTCTTACGTGTTATGTGATTGTGCGATCATATTTGGTTTCCGCAAATTGTAGAAGGATTCAATATTTTGTTTTAGTACATTACAATATTAGATTGAATCTCCTTGATATCATTTATACATGGCATAAAAGTACCAGGAATCACAATTCAAGAGAAGAATCAAAGTTTGTTTTGAACAGGTACATCGAATTTGCAGATTTATTATTTAGGACCAGTAACAGATCAAGATGTATTTCAATGGCTTGAGACTCGAATATGCCCTTGAGGTAAATTCAAATTTCATAGCATGGAAGGATATTATGGAGGAAGTTCTCGAGGACAATGGACTGAAGGCATTCATAAACAGTGATATTCCCCAACCCGCAGTAGCAGATGCTCAACTTCTCGATGCATAGAAGAAGAATGTAGGAAAGGCAGGAAGGATTTTTTTACAGGGAGTTCGAGATCATATTATCTCAAGTATCCATGGAAAGGAAAATCCATATGCTATGTGGAAGACCTTAACAGATCTATTTCAAAATAGAAGCAACCACAAGAATCCATTGTTGAAAGATAAGTTGAGAAACATCAAGATGGAGGAGGGTGAGATGATACCAAAATACTTGAAGAAGTTCACTCAATGTGAAGATGAGATTGGAAGTGTTGGTGTGATAGTTTCCCAGGATGATTTGGTGAGCCTATCACTTATAGGCCTTCCCAAGAGCTAGAAGCTACCAGGAATATGTGAATGGGAGGGAGAAGCTACCAGACTTGGAGTGATTGTTGTCCGACTTGGTAAAAGAAGAGATAAGGCAAAGCACCAAAGATGGGGCCTCCGTCACAGAAAAAGAAGAATATTTTGAATTAGTTGGAAAAGACAAGAAATCCTAGAGAAAGAAGTCCCAAGGAAAATAAGGAAAGAGAGACTTGTCCAAGGTCAAGTTTTTTCACTGTCACGAGTACGGGGACTATGACATGAAATTTTCACAGAAGGAAAGAAAGAAGGATCCTACAATTGTAGCACTAGGTGAAGCTTTAGCTTCACAATTTGAGATTGATTTTACTCTCATTGCATGTATGGCCAGAACTGTAATGGGATGCATGTTGTATCTCAACATTGGTGTCATGTTTCATATGACAGGGAATAGAGATCTTTTCAGTGACTTGGAGGAGAAGGACCTCTAGCAGAACATAGAGTTTGGGGATGACAGGAGGTATAGCGCAACTGAAATAGTTACAATTAATTTTTAGTGGGAGACTAGATCCCCTATCAGAATAAGATATTTTTTGTTTGTTCCTTGGAGTAAATAAGAATATTGTTTCCGTAGAAATATTGGAAGACTACGTCTATGATGTGATATTTAGAAAAGGAAAGTTTTTCCTTAGACACATCACCATGGGACGGTTGAAACAGATCGGTGTATGAGTCAAGAACCTATATGCTCTCGAGTTCAAAGATGCATGTAAAGCTTTGAAGGGAAAAGTAGAGGTTAGAGACTTGGTGGTTGAGAGGGAGCATAAATTACCTCTCAACATGCAACCTCAGAAGCAATCTCAGAAATTTGTGGATCAGCCACAATTGGAGAAATGGAGAAGAGACAGAGTGGAGGCATCCACTCAAGCAGAGACCTCCAGTAGGGGGAAATTTTGAGCCATATGGGCAAAGGGAGCACATGAAACCATACCTCCAGGTAAGAGGTGGGGCAATGTGAAGACATAATCCAAAGAGAAGAAATTTGGGCAGGGTCCATTGCGATGGCGTGCCTCACGGATCATACCTGGCTATGGGAGACCCATAGTACATAGTAGTAGGAAGGATCAGTAGTGATTGATGCAATCATATCTCAGAATGACATAAATCATACTAAAATATGTCAGATAATGGAGTGAAGATAAGAGTTGGAAGTAGTGTATATGGCATAGATGCAGAGTCAACAAAAATGCAGAATTTTTAGTATATAGTGTTGTAAATAGTAGCAGTCAGAGACTTTGATGATAGATGCATCAAAATGATTCATTTTGGATGCTTTTTCAGTTTCAGGAGTTGCACAAGAAAAAAACACTAGAGAAGTGTTGCATGCATAAATTTCGAAAGGTATTGAATCAAGACATATTGAATTCCTTTCTTGTTGAGAGGGAGTGTTGAAATTGGACACAAGAAATATTGAAAATGGAACCCACAGGGATTCTGATTTGATTTTCCCTTAATTAAATTGGAAGAGAAATTGTAATTTCATCTCATGACAACTTTTATTAGTTAAATAAGTTAGGAAGACTTAGTTAGTTTAGGAAATTTGAGTTGAGGGTCAAAGAGGATGCATGTAGAGTTCTCCCATGATTTTAGGGGTTCTAGTTACAATTATTTATGAGTTGTAATTAGCTAACTCAATTAACTGAGTTAAAATCAATTTAATTTTTTCTAACTGAGAGGCAAGCTAGTGATAGGTCTAGTGAATTGAATCTTATTTAATTCACAAGTATTGGTCAATTAGTTAACTGATAATTCACTTTAAATAATTGTTGCATGCAATTTCTAAGGAAGGACCAATTGAGTTTGAGGTTAAAGGAAAGATAAATATCAGTTGTATAAGAAAATTGTACAGGTCATGCATGAGGTCATCAAGAAACCTTGAAGATATTTCAAAATAGTTGTTTTCATAATTAATAGGGGCTCAATTAGCCCAGGAATGCGTAAGAAAGGTTGGGCGGGAAGGGGCAAGAAAGAGGTTAAATATTGGACCAAAATTGCTTAGATCGGCGCCAGATATGAGCAGGATCAAAGTGAGACAGACAACGAAGTGTAGAGGTTTCTCAGGAAGGGAAATAACATTGTATTGTTTCATGGTCTTGACTTTATGCAATATACAAATAGTGGGGTTTTGAGCAGTTGCTTTCCCAAGAGATATCTTGTGTTGTGTGACTGATTATTTATTTCTCTTACTTGTTATGTGATTGTGCAATCATAATTGGTTTTCGCAAATTGTAGAAGGATTCAATATTTTGTTTTAGTACATTACAATATCAAATTTAATCCCATTGATATAATTTCGACAACATAGATGGAAGCTAATGTGCATAGTTACTACAACAACTTGCTCTTTCAAAAAAAATATCAATTTGTTAATAGGACCATAACATCTCAATTGCACAACAACATTGTATAATACCAAAAAAATTATTATACCATATTATATACATAAGTTTGTTTTTATTTCCAATTTTACAATATTAACTTGAATTCTCATTTTTTGTAAATTTTGAAATTGTGTTATCTTAAGGAAAAAGAAAAACTACAAGTATCCCAATTGCTTCATTTTTGTATATGTTCAATGAAATTTTTTGTGTCAAAAAAAAATATCTACAGGAACATTGAAACATATTTGCTCTCTCTTTTTGTTCCCATATATCAAATATTCCAGAAATTTTAATTTTCTATTTGCACAAGTGTTTTCTTCAGGTTGTGTGCTTTTGTTGATTGGCTTTCTTGTACAAAGACTTTTATTTCCTAAGATATATAGTGTTTTATTTGAGTTATGTATAATTGTGAATTTATGCTCTAATGAATTAACAAAATGTACATCTTATTTTTGTTTTCTATTTTTTTTGTTTCCTCTTATAATGCATATCAACTTGCAAAAAATTGAAAATTTAACTATGGTGTAAGGAAACTGTGGCTCTTCTAATCCTAAGTACTATAACCATGGTGCCAAACAGTTTTTTGGCTCTTTGTCATGAGCCATAAATGGTAACGAGCGTGCATGGTGTTGGCCCTCATTTTTTAATCCAATTTTGTTTAAGTAAATACACTTTATTACCATACTATCCATCCATATACCATCCATATTCACTCTATTTTGACCAATTAATGTATATCTAGGAATATAAATTAATTTTTTCAATTTTTAGAAGTTTTTACAGAAATTGAATTTTAAGTGCATTTTTGGACTAGAGCTAAATTCTCGTAATGGCTTCATTGATTTCATACTTGCAGGACACTTGGGCTCAAGATAAGGACATTTATAGAAAGCTTGGGAACTAAAAATGGACATACACCTATTGGTTCGTTCAAACTGAGCTTAAACGGGCCCGGTCAAAGCCAGTCAAATCGGACCTGTTTTTATGGAAATCCCTAGGAAATAGGTCAAATTTAGCATTTTATGGGATTTTCCAGATTTTGAGAGATTAGATGGATGAGCTCGACTAGAATAGATATGATAAGGATACACATGTATTTTAGAGACATTTTAGTTGAGTTTGTTTCATATTAAGCCTAAGACATTGAAGGCATTGATATGTAGAATTTGTATAACTTCACTTTGATATTTCTGAAACTTTTAGAGCTAACTGAAAATTTTTTTCTATCTCCTTTTATGTTGTTGTACATTGTGAATTCTTGATTTATTTTCAGTAGCTGAAAGTACTCATAGTGTGCGAGGCAAGGGTGGAGGCCCCCCACACGGAGCTAAGTGCACTTTCTGGTTAATTTAGTTGCAATTTCCTGAACTAGTTTTGTTTCATGCTTAATCAACTGATTAGATGTATGATGATATTTTATGATTGATGATGAATATAATTCTAATTTCTATTCTTCATATGAAGGGTCAAACAATTGTCTAAGTTAAACATTCTTTTTATCTGATCAGGGAAGAAACTAGAATTCATCTTTCTTGCTTTTAAGTGATTTTCTGAATTTCCTGTATTCTAACAATGGCATTAATGATGAATGAATTTGTAATGAAGGATAGAAAGGACCTCCTTTAAATTTAGAAGCCTCTTCTATTATTATTTTATGCATCTTAATCTATTGTTCATTAGTGTTTTTTGGTTTATGATTCATAAAGTAGTATTGTAGAGAAGGACAAACAAGTTCTCCCAAGTTAGGAGCTTCTTCTTCTACTTATTACATAATTGAAATAGAAATTATTTAGTTAAGTTTTTATATTTGTAATATGCATTTCCTTTAATTTCAATAATTAATCTTCTAAACATGACTATAGCTGAAATCCATATATCTTGGATATGCTTCTAAGTTCTACAAACCTAGATTGATAATAAAATACTTGTGTTGGTTCACCCAATAAGAAAACCCAATATTTTTGGTGTCATTGCCAGGGAAGCATAGTTTGAAGTGGTCAAATAGGAATATAATATATATATATATATATATATAATAAAAAAGACAGTTTTTCTTTTAAGTTATATTTCTTTATGCCTACAGATAGAGATGAAAAGGGTAGATTCATTAAACAAAACACCCCAACAATTCAACCATCCATATGACTAACAACACCAATTGCTATAAGACCTAATCTAGAGGAGTTAGAAGAAAAAAAGAGATCAGGAAAAATATTAACTCTAATTAAGAGACAAACTTTGTTAGCCTAGGAGGTAAAAATAAAGCAATCACCAAAAGAAACTACTTTCCTAGGAAAACAAAAGGAAACAAGAAAACAAGTTGTTGAACAATTAGAAGAACATGTCCTTGAACAAATTAATATAGTTGAGGAAACACCAAATCAACCTCATATTGAAACACTACATATTTCTGAGCAACAAAATGACTGAAGAAGGAGAAGGATGTAATATTCCATTTATGACTCCTGAACAAAAAATTGAATATGAGAGACAACAAAGGGAATGGAAAAGAAAGAGAGAGGAAGAAAAGAAATTGGAAGCAGAGATAAAGAGAGAGGAAGACAAAATAATAGAAGCACTCAGAAGGATAGAGGAGGAAGCAAGAAGAGAAAATAAAAAAAAAAGACTACATGACAATGAACAATAAAATGATAATGATCAGGAAGATACTTTTGGCTTTCCAATAGTAGATACAAGAGAAATATTAGGAGAAGAAGTGAAAATGAAAAACATTCCACCTTCTGTGTTGCCTAACTTTTATGGAATGTCAACAAAAGATCCTGATTCATTTATGTTCAAATTCGATATCTTATGTAGAACTTATGGATACACAGATGACACACAGAAGCTTTGTCTCTTCCCTGCTACATTGAAATCAAAAACATTAAAATGGTTTATGGGTTTAGGAGAAAATACAATTGCTTCTTGGGATGATATGAAGAATTTTTTTCTTAAAAACTACCAAGCTTACTGCAGGGCTAGAGACTCAAAAGAAGACATTTTTAGAATGACACAACAATAAGATGAAAGTTTGGAAGAGTATTTAGAGATATTTCTTTACAATTTTCAAAATTTCAAAAAAAAATTATGTAAATCTCGATACCATCTACACAATTTTTCTTAAGGGTATTAGAGATGAATACTTAGATATCCTCAATTTGATGGGAAAAGGAGATATCTCCAACTTACCATTTGATGAAATTGTTGAAATTTTCCAGAAATATTCTAGGGGGAGATCAAAAAGTGGAAAGAGGGATGTTACATCAAGAGCTTCCAAATCTGCAGCAAGTGGAGTAACAAGAGAAAAAATAGGGAGTTTAGTAGAAAATTTCAAAACAGATCTCTTAAGCACTTTGGGAACACAAGTAGATGTTTTAAAAGCCAAGAAGAAGAAAGAAGAACAAGATAAAATCTTAGCAATCTTTTGTCTAAAGTGTAGGAAAAAACATCCACTTAGGGAATGTCCTTTGCAAGGTATACAAGTGTGTGGACTTTGTATAGAGAATCATGCAACTGCAAACTGCCCAAAATTGAAAGATTTCAAAATGGAATAAGTAAAAGGGGTAGATTCTCTCTACTATATGGCACCAAGGAGACCTTGGAAACCAAGGATGCCTCAACAATTCCCTTGACAATATCCTGAGAATTTTCAATATCCTCCTCAAAATTCATGGAACACTCCAATTCCATGGCAGGCTTGGCCTCCATAGCAATATCAAAACAAACCTACAAAAGGTTGAAGAGGATTTAGTTATGGAAAACAACCACCTTACCCTCAACAATATCAATATCAATAGCCATACCAACAACCATACCCTCAACAATATCAATATCAATAGCCATACCCTCAACAACCATTCCAATACCAACAATTCCAACAACATCAACCATTGCCATTTCCACCCCAAAATCATGCACCAATGCTAACTCAACCTTAGCATCTTCAGCTGCCTTCTAACCAACCACCTCTTATACCAACACAATTTCCAGCTCAACAATTATCTAATCCAAGTAACAAAGTGGATAAACCATAATACAATGTGGAAGAGGCAACATACTATCCTACATATTCCATTCTTCCCATACAAGATGTCCACTTAAGACCTAGGAAGGTGTTACACAAATATTCTCCTCCAATAATAGAATAAAAAACTGAACAAGGAGAAAAAATTCAACCTCAAACAGAAAATCAATTTCAGAAATGAAAATCTATTATGACTTAGACACCACCTTATCCAGAGAGGTTAGTACAACAGAAAATTCCAATGTCTCTGTTTGAATTTGATATTCTGGATGAATTGAAGAGTACATATGTCAAAATTTCTTTGTTGAAAGAAATAAAAGATATTCCAATATATGCAAAAATAATAAAGGAGTTATTCATCAATAAATCTGGCAAAAGAAAAAGAGATCCACCTACAATCTAGTTCATTGGTAGATTAGCTAGTCTCATGTCTACAAAAACAATAGTTGAAAAATATGTTAATCATGGGGTCCGTATGGTTACCATATCGATCAATAGTTTTTCAGTGCCAAACACTTTTATAGACTTGAGAGTAACTATAAATGTTATGACTATAGGGACTATGAAACATTTGAACTTGAACAACATTAGACCTAATACTACAATTTTAGAACATGCCGACAGATCTAAAGTTGTACCAGAAGGAATATTAGAAGATATCATTGTCTCACTGGATTCATGGGAGTATCTTGTAGAGTTCCTCATTTTGCAGCGAAAAACAAATTCAGGAGGCCATATATTAATTTTAGGTAAACCATGGTTAGCCATTGCAGATCCCTTCATTAGATGTAGGTCAGGAAGTATGATTATTGCACATGAGGATGAAAGGAAACATGTTACATTGTATCCTCCAGCACAATCTCCTTCTTTATTATCATGGCTTGATGGAGAAGAACAACAATAAATTCAATCTATTCTTAGTATTAATCAAGTCTATAATTTTAGAGAAGAGGAAGAAAATGGGGATTTATTAGTTCTTTTCATCTCAGAACCAAATATTTCAAAGTAGCTTAGAATAACACAATATGAAGCTGCAATACATCCTTTAAATCAATGTTTCCAGGAAAATTGTACTATTCAATCACTGCAAAATTCATTTGAAATTATTTTTCCTGTTAACTCAATTACCAATTCAAAGAGTAAAATCATCAAAATTAGTTCTGGAATAAATTTGAATATTGGTAATAACTTACAATCATCACAAGAACAAGGGGTAATAGCATTGTTACATAAATACTCAAAAACATTTGCCTGGGTTAACACAGACATACAGGGGATTCATCCAAAGACATGTATCCACCACATTTACACTAATGATCAAATCAAACCTATAAGACAACCGCAAAGAAGGATGAATCCTATGATGAAGGAAATAGTGATAGAGGAATTGCAGAAACTGTTACAATTTGGATTCATCTATCATATTTTTGACAGTCAATGGGTTTCTCCCTTAGTTGTGGTGCCTAAGAAAAATGGAAAGTGGATAATTTGTGTATACTACAGAGAGCTTAGTAAGGCCACATTAAAATATCACTTCCCTTTACCATTTATTGATCAAGTACTAGATTCATTAGTTGGGAAGAAATTATTTTCATTCCTTGATGGATTTAGTGGCTACAATTAGATAAAGATAGCATTGAAAGATCAAGATAAAACAACATTTACTTGTCCATGGGGAAGATATGCATATATTTTTTTTCCCTTTGGGTTATGTAAAGTGCCTACTAATTTTCAAAGAGTAGTCCTTGCAATCTTTGTTGATCTGATCCATGAATGTGTAGAGGTATACATGGATGATTTCACTGTGTATAGCAGAAAATTTGATGATTGTTTAAAAAATCTTGAAATTTTTTTTAAAATATGCATAGAGACAAATCTAATCTCTCAGTAATAAAAAATTCTTTATGATGATAACTGAGGGAATAGTGTTGGGACACCATATTTCTTCTTCAGGAATTAAGGTGGATCCAACAAAAATACAAGTCATTGTGAATTTAATGCCACCCATAACACAAAAGGAAGTAAGAAGTTTCTTGGGTTATGCAGGCTACTATAGGAGATTCATTGAAAATTTCAGTAAAATAGCTCTGCCTTTATTCAAGTTACTTGAAAAGATGTGGAATTCCAATGGAAAAATAGTTGTCAAAATGCATTTGAGATATTTAAATTAAAATTGTTAGTTGCACCCATTCTTCGAGGACCCAATTGGTCATTTACATTTCATATATCTACTGATGCATCTAACACTGCTATAGGAGCATCACTTGGATAGAAAGAGAATTAGTTTAATTATGCCATATACTTCATAAGAAAAAACTTAACACCGACAGAATTGAACTATACTGTTACAGAGAAATAAATGTTAGTTGTAGTACATGCAGTTAATAATTTTAGGCATTACATAATAGGTTATCAATTATTCATTCACACAGATCATTCAGCCATAAGATATTTAATGAACAAAGCAATTACAAATGGTAGAATTACTAGATGGCTGTTATTTATGCAATAATTTAACATCGTTGTACAAGATTGACCATGTAAGGATAATCAAATAGCAGACTTTCTATCAAGACTTCATTCACCTGGCGATCCAAATCTTGTTTCAGATAATTTCCCACATGAACATCTATTTTCTATAAATGTCAAAACTCCATGTTTTGCAGATATAGCCAACTGTTTATCATATGGAATCCTACCATCCCATTACACAAATAAACATAAAAGAAATACAATTAGAGAAAATGATGGATATAGTTGGGTCGATGGTGACCTCTTTTATACTAGTTATGATATGATAATAATAAAATGTGTTAGAGAAGACAGGATTATAAATATTTTGAAATAATTTCATGATGAGCCATGTGGTGGTCATTTTGCAGACAAGCGGATGACATACAAAGTGCTCAAACTTGCCTACTACTGGCCGACAATATTCAAGGACTCCAAAGCATATGTAAAGAATTAGGGGAATTTTTAGGTCTAGAATGGGCCTCCTAAGGAAATTGTAAAATAATAGTGGAAATAATAAAATAAGATTCGATTACATCATCAAATTTTAGAGGGAAAAATTAAAAAACTAATTTTTCAATTAGTATTTTCAACTTATCTCCCAAAATTTTTAATCAAATTTAGAGTGGGAGTACTCATTGGATGCAAAATTTAATTCCTCATTAAAGGAGTTACCATGTTGCATACTTTTGATAGACCCTGCTACATGAAAAATGATAAATACTTGAAAAATGTGATTGCAATCACGTTTTTTAATGTATTTCTCATTTTTCGTGTAACAGGGTCTATCGAAAGTATGCAACATGGGCACTCCTTGGATGAGGAATTCAATTTTGCATCCAACGAGTAATACTGATCGAAATTTGAGTAAAAAATTTGGGAGATAAGTGGATAATACGAGTTGAAAAAATAGTTTTATTATTTTATTATTATTTAATCTTTTTATCCTTTTACTTAAAAAATGGTGAATCATCCCCCATGGTTGACATCATCATCTTGAATCCTATTCGTTCTTGTAAATTTAAATTTGGTTGTACATTTTTCTTAGGAGGTCAATTTTAAACCTCAAAATTCCCCTAATGAGATGTGACATCTCCCAAATAATTGGAAGACCAGTGGCATAAGATGAAATGCCATTAAAGCCACAACTACTCATAGAAAGATTTAAGCAATGGGCTCTAGACTTTGTGGGGCCAATCTGTTAGCACTCTATAATTTAAGATATTAGCAAGACTGATGTGAATGGAATGTATTATTTTTTCTGTGCTAAGTATCCAAATAGTAATTAAATTATGTGCATAAGGTTCACTAAAGTTTGTAGGTGAAACAAATGGTTTTAACTTAGTTAAATAGATTTTTATGTGAGCTTAAAGCATGTACATTAGCTTTTATAACACTGTTTAGCAGTAAATTACAGAGAATAAAGCATCACATATAACAATACTTAGCAAAATGATGAAGCAGTTCACCCCTCCTGGGCTACATCTGCTGGTTTAGCTCCCAATGGCATGTCCCTCATATCTTATTTCTCAAAAATGGTAATTAAATATGATAAAAAGCCTCAAATGGTTGTGCTCTCTATAAAAACAGCTTCAAAGTTCTTGAATTAGTCAGGAATGACTATTAATTTGCAGAAAATAGAGAATGGATGCTCAATACACTGAAAACACCCTAGTGGCCCTAATGTATCCTTGACCTCTCCTGAAGAAAACCCTACACAAGATGACCTCTGATGGATTTGAAACCTCTTCCAATGAGTTCATAATGTTGAAATTAGCCAAAAATGACAATTCATTCATAAAAAATGGTCGAAATATCTAAGATTTATGACCACAATAGTAATTTGCCCAATCACTCCCAAGAAATCTCCTCCAAAACTGGAGGAACTCCAATTAACCTGACTAGAATAGCACTATGCACCGAATGTGGAGGTCCGCTAGTGGAACCGCTGGGAATACTGACAGTTAAATTAAATGTTAAACCTATACATGTGAACGTACGTTGGAGTTAATGCTGAACTAACTGTCGGATGTCGGAACCTTGACAAGTGGCAATGTTCCATACCTTTTAAACTGTTGCATTTATTTTTAACTCTGCGCCATGTGAACAGTGTTGAAAATGACGGTTTGTGGTTATGGCTCGGGCGGAGGCCTAAGGTTTTGTCACCAGGGCATATGGAGGGGGGGTTGGCTCCCAAACCCCCATATCATAAACAGTTAAAACATAAATATAAGCGTTGTTGTATGGTGGTTAAGAAACACCAGTGTGGTGTGACAGTAAGACATGTGCACCCACTGCGGGAGGTCTCGTGGTCGATCCTCTTGGTCTTCAAAAACATTTTACAACAACCTTTTGACCTCCGACCTGGGGCCACATGGTAGTCTACGGGTTGGCCATGTGGCACCCCCTCATTGGCCAAAAAACTTATAATAAAAAATATTTTTCAAATAATATTTTTTGTGAAAATTTTTATGCTAAGTCAAACTTAGTCAAAATGTCATTTTTTGGAGTTTACTGGGCTTTTAAAACCTTCATAACTTCTGCATAAAACCTCTATTTTATGAACCATTTGTGGCGCTAGAATCGTAGCGACGAGACCGTTTCAATCGCCCTGGTTGCAAACAATTTTGAACACTTTCATTTTTAAGCATTTTTTAACAATGGACATGATCTCCTGATCACACGTCCCCACTGGGAAGCTTTTGGACCCCAAAGGCTCTCTAGACTACAAAAAATGAAGATGAGGAGACTGTGTCCCCACTCTTCCAATCTCCATCCACAGAAATTTTCCTAATTTCATTAATTGGAGCTTTTTATGAAACGACAAATTTTTCCTTGATTTCATTGACCAACCATTGTTGTTCTTGAATTTTTCATGATGCACATTTTCTTGCATCCCGTCCTTATGCTGATTTTTTGCTAAATTATCCTTGAAATTGTGTTGATTCCTAATCAAGTTTCCTCACCATTGTACCATGCCTTTCTGAAACCAACAAAAATCATTGTTGAATTATGTGCCTTCTTTGTTAAGTTTCTTTGCCCTCTCTTGAACCTTTGCAACTTCTTGCACTGACACTTTGTTTTCAGCACCGTTCAACACCAAGATCAACTGCTGCAACTTCTTGTCATATTATTTCAAAGACAACATGATTTCTAACTGAAATAACTCATTAGATATATTAGAATTTATATCAAAAGGATAATGTAAAACTTCTCTTTGTTTAATCATCACCAATGTCAAGTTTTGGCTTCCATTGACGAGCTTCTTCATCTTCCCTACATTAACTAAATAAGAGTCTAGTTTTTTGTGATGAGCTCTCACAATGTAATCATTCCCATATTTGAATAAATGGTATTTATTCTCATGGCGATGGAATATAGATTTCCTGTCATAAAAGTAAGGACTACCTAACACCATACATATTATATAAAGTAGAACTTACATCTAATTCAACCGTGTCAATGAAATGTGCACTTATTGCAAAGTGAAACATGCACTTCTTTGAAACCTGTAAATTTGCATCCTTACAAATCCAACCAAGTGGATATGGTTTCGAATGTGGAATGGTCTCAAGATTAATTTTCTTGACTAAGTCTTCAGAGATTAAATTCGCTTCTGAACCACTGTCAAACAATGTGTCAACCTTGATATGTTTGGAAATGACCCTCACATGAAACAGTTCAATTCTCTTTTCTTCACTTGGAGCTTCTATGTGACAATTAGAAATACTAGAACTGGGTTTATTTTCATTCTCTTTTCCCTTCAAGTTCTTTAGTCCCAAAGCTATGATTTTTGTTTCATCTCCTGAATCTGACCCTAGGCCTTGTTCAGCTATTCCAACTGTCTTGCCTTTCTCCTTGGCTTTCTCTTTGGCTTTAAAACTTTCTGGTTTCAACTCTGGATGAAGTTTCCAACAATGGTCCTCATCATGGCTTGTTTTAGAATAGTTTTTGTAGAAGAATTTTCCCTTCTCTTTTCTAGTATTTACATTTCTCTTTTTCTTCCATTTTCCTTTAAACTCACTTTCCTCATTCCCATCTAAGTTTTGTTTTCCCCTTGCCTGTAAATGTGTGGCTTGAACACAATCTAGGCTTGTAGGGTTAAGCATGAGGATTGTATGCCTTAGGTAGGTATATAAACCTCCTATATACTTGAGAAAAGTGTCTTTGCTACGCAAATCTACTCCTCGTATAACAGATCTTCTTCTAAATTCTTGAGTATACACTTGACTATTTTGTCCTTTCAATTGTTTAAAATTTTTCCAGTTGATTATGGCTTTCTTCATTTGAGCTAATGGATAAAACTATTTTTTTTATTTCAGTAATGAAATCAGTGCATGATAAAATAATCTTACCATATTTTTTGATCTCCTCCTTTGTCTTGGCTTCTCACCAAAAAAGTGTTGCACCTTCCATTCTCAATGAAGCTAGTTGGATTTTGGTGTCATCATCATGAAAATTGTGAATTATCAAATAGACCTCTAATTGCCTAATCCAATTATCTAGCTTTTATGAATTAAATTCACCATCAAACATTCTCAATTCAAACTTAACATCAAGTTTTAGAAAAGGATTTGTACCAGTGTTCTTTAACTTGTATGGCTGATATATTGAAGATGAAGTAGAGGTTGATGAAGATGAAGATGAGGGTGATGATGGCGACTTTCCACTATCTCCATTTCCTCCATTACCCTTCTTGTATTTATCTTCATCATTATGGCCTCCTGATGATACCTAACCTTCCTTTTGAATTTTGGATCCTTATCCTTCTAGTCTTTTATTCCTTTCTTGATAAAGGACTCTCACCATTTCAGTCATGTAAAGGAATGATTTCCTAAACACTCTTTCTTCCTCTTTGAGATCAACTTCTTCATGGGTTCCTTCCTCCCTTGAATTCATGTTTATGGCTTCTTTTTCTTCTCTTTGAGGTGAAATTGAAAATGAAGATAATGGCACTCTTGCCCTCCTTGGCTGAGGATTACTTTGAACTTTCACTAATTGACCTTCTCCCCTCTTAAGCTTCAACCTAGTAAGCATTAAAACTCTTGAAAACTGTTAAAAAAATCCTTTGCATAAAGATTAAACAAAGAAAATACTCTAGATTAACTCAATCTCTGATACAAACTTGATATGAATGGAATGTATTAGTTTTTCTACACTAAGTATCCATACAATAATTAAATTGTGTGTATAAGGTTCACTGAAGTTTGCAGGTGAAAAAAATGTTTTTAACTTAGTTAAATATATTTTTATGTGAAGTTAAAGCATGTAAATTAGCTTGTATAACATTGTTTTGTAGTAAATGATAGAGAATAAAGCATCACATATAAAAATACTTAGCAAATTGATGAAGTAGTTCACCCCTCCTCGGCTACATCTTCTTTTCCAGCTCCCAATGGCATGTTTCTCATATATTATTGCTAAAAAATGGTAAGTACATGTGCCAAAATGCCTCAAATGGATGTTCTCTCTGTAACAACATCTTCAGAATGCTTTAATTAGTCAAGAATGGCTATTCATTTGCAGAAAACAGAGAATGGATGCTCAATACACTGAAAACACCCTAGTGGCCCTAGTGGCTCCTTGACCTCTCCTGAAGCAAAACCTACACAAGATGACAACTGATGTCTCTAAAACCTCTTTAAATGAGTTTAGAATGTCGAAATTAACCAAAAATGACTATTCATTCATAAAACATGGTCGAAATATCCAAGAGTTATGACCAAAACAATAATTTTCCCAATCACTCCTAAGAAATCTCCTCCAAGATTGGAGGAACTCCAGATAACCCGATGAAAATGGCACTTTCTGCCAAATCTGGAGGTCCACCAGAAAAACTGCAGGGCAGACTGGAAGTTAAATTAAATTTTAAACCTCTACATGTGAATGTTCGCCAGAGTTAACGTCGAAATAACCACCGGATGTTGGAAACTTGACAAGCAAGAACGTTCTATACCTTTTAAACTATCACATTTACTGTTAACTACACGCCATGTGAACAATGCTGACAATGATGGTTTGTGGTTATGGCTCGGGAGGGGGCCTATGGTTCTGGGATTAGGGCATATGGAGGGGGGGCTGGCCCTTCGAGGCTGGCTCCCAAACCCCCATACCATAAACAGTTAAAACATAAATACAAGCATCGTTGTATGGTGGTTAAGAAACACCAGCATGGTGCGACAGTAAGACATGCGCCCCCGCTACGGGACGTCTTGCGGTCAATCCCCTTGGTCTCCAAAAAAAAATTACAACAACCTTTCGACCTCTGGCCTGGATCCATGTGGAAGCCTCTGGGATGGCCATGTGGCACACCTCATTGGCTCGAAAAAATTATAATAAATAATATTTTTTTTTTGAATTTTTTTATGCTAAGTCAAACTTAGTCAAAATGTCATTTTGTGGAGTTTACTAGGCTTTTCAAACCTTCATAACTTCTGCATATGACCTCTGTTTTTCGAACCGTTTGCGGAGCTAGAATCGCAGCAATGAGACTTTTCCATTCGCTGAGGTTGCAAAAACTTTTGAGCACTTTAATTTTTTCATAGTTTTGAACAATGGATATGATCTCTTGATCAAAGACTAAACTACAAAGCACAACATCAAACCATTTTGGACTCCAGGACCTAGCCTTCCTAGACTCAGATATGGCTCTCTCTGTTTTTATGATTTAACTTGATGATTATAAGTATTGATATTAGGCTAGTTATAGTGATGGGGGTTGTTTGTTTGATTCATTGGGTGGTTGGACAATAGGTCTGCAGGGACTATTCCATGGTGTCAAAAGGCTGGAATGACACATCAACATTCAAGAGAATCATAGGGAAAGCTAAATACGCTAAATGGATCTCAAGAGTTGTATGAATTATGAGGTGAAATATATAGTGAGGTTCAGTAATGACTAAAGATAAGTTAAGAATTCTTTAATAAAAATTCAAAAGAAAACATTTAGACTATAAACGCAGACAAAATTAAGGTGCTCAAACAGCAAACCTTAATCTAAAATTTATAATTTACAATTAGATGAATAGAGACACAGCTGGGAAAATAGTGGAAACATTTAAAACAAAGAAGAGGCACTTCACCATTTTGACACAGCTCAAGAATTCTATAATGGTCATTGATTATTGATGTACAACTCCTAAATTACAGTGTTCCAACGGATTAGTTCTTGCAATGCAGGGGCTAACAATATCCAACCCTTCATAATGAAAATTCTAGTAGTATTTAACTAACAACTAAGTCAGTTACCCTAATCTACTTTGGAAAACTTCATTAATTACAAAGAAACTAAATTTAGACAAGCGTGGCAATGCAACACCCAAATAAAGAAAATCTCTAACAAACACCGCCTATAGAATTAATTCTGGTAACTCTTCAAGAATGAAAAGACTCAGGCATCTCTTCATAAATCTAAAAAGAGGATTTGGAGGCAGTTGATATAGTTGCGAAGAGGCAATGATGGGTGGCATCTGATATATGGCTCTGCTTTTGGGTTGTCACTGTTGGATCATTAAATAGGATGCGATGCTTGCTAATGTATCTACCGTGCATTTTTCAATCGTGGAACATACACAACCTATTGCACTCCTTTTTTTTGGGAATCCTCATTCCTATGACCTTTCGGTATACTTTTTCCACCTCTGTGTACTTGCTGAAAGTGGGCCTGGTGGGGAAAACATGATTTAGCTCATGTTGAATAAAAATTTCATTGCTCAAGAGGTTCCAAACAATTTTCCAGGACATTTTTCCATTGATGTTGGTGAATTTGGTGATATCCTTCGCTGTTTCTTTAAGTTTGGTTATATAATATCCCCTTTGGATCAGATTGTTATTAATTACATATAATTAGGGAAAGCCTTTTGCCACCAGGGGTTCAATCTTGTTCAGGAGTCTGCTGATGGCCAATTCCAACTCATGACACTTCCCTTCTAATTGCCTCACTAAATTTCTCTTAGTAAGGACCTTTTTCACTTATGATATGGTTGTTGTTATGTCTTGTACATCCAGTTATTCAAGATTATAGCTGATTTTTTAGTTCATGAATTCTATGATTTTAGGGGTTGTGATTGGCATGTTTCCTAATTCCTAATTTGATATTTCAGTGGCCACTACACATTTGTCCACCATCTCTTTCTGTTAAAAAATGATGTTTATGGAGTGCCAAATTTCCTCCACTCTCTTTATGATACTGTCCTAAATCATCAACTTCATTTTTCCCAAAATTTGTTGTCTGCAAATTCTTTCTCTTCCTTCTCCAATCTCTCAATATTATTTTTGGCTATCTCATGGGAAGTTTGAGACATGGCCTTGTGATTCTAATCTCTAGATCATTTGTGACTGTAGAGTCATAATTTCCATGGCCTTTGATAGTTGATATGTCCCAGTAGATGTTCCAGTAGTTGTGGGAACAAGTGGTGGGATTGTTGAAAGGGGACATATTTTATTTGGATGACTGCCACTCGAGCTGCTTCTTCTTTTTCCTTCAGTAGCTTCTCCTTCTCATCTTCCATCTGTTTGATTTGGGAAGACTGTTCCAAAACTAACTTTAATAGCTTTAACTTCTGTGACTCATCTTCCTCAATGCCTTTAGCCGAGTGGTCTTCTGTTGCAGGCATATTGAGTTGTTTCCTGAGGGCTGCTATGTCAGCATTCTTCTTCTTCAAGACCTCCTCCACAGCGTGAATTTTGGTTGGGTCATGACCCATCTTCACTATTAACTCCTCTAAACACTTGATCCTTGAGTCTTTAGCCATGGCATATATCTTATCCATCCTGATTTGTGACTGAGCATTGGATAAGGATACATACAACTTTGACAAGCTCATGGCAGTACTTGTTAAGGTGGAGGCCACCATCTCTCCATTCTACTTGTGTAATTCCATTTGGTTGATCGGATGAATGTCCTTGGCGTTAAATTTGGATGATTCCTTCTTGTAATCTCCAGCTCCTTTGGGTTGTGGGACCAAGGCTTCTAGAGATTCCATCTGCATCCTTCTCTTCTCAATGTCAAAAGCAGACAGTAGCCTACTTTGTGAACTTGGGATCTACTTCCAGAATTGGTTGTAAGTTTTAGTCTTTAGTACCTCATTTCTCAATTTTATTTCCTTGAATGTGTCTGTTAGCCACCTATGAATTTTTTCATACCAAAAGGTGGCTAAATCATTTTTTGGAGCCTTCAAGGAACAAATTTTATTGCAAAAAGTGTTATCTATTGAAGGCTCTTGAAGGCCTCATGCCTTTGTCCAAAATCTTCCCTACTGTTCCCATTTTAAACTCTGGAATTCTACTGATTTCATGAGAAGAAGCTATTGCAAAATCACCTTTTTCCCTTTCCTCACTTGAAAAACCAATCTCCATTTTGCTCCCCTTTTCCTCCATAAAAATCCTCTATTTTTCATGATCCCCCTTCTTCCATTCATGAAAATCATTTTCCATGTTTAAAGCTCATTTTTGAACTCTGCCGAAACCCCCAAAACCCATTGAAAACTTGAAAAAATTCATAAAAAAAAAGTTTTGTTTACCACAGACTTAAGCCCCCTTAGGATAAGTCTTAAAACCATTTCCCCTCCATGTGCCCCAGCGCTGGAACCAAGTGCTAAGGGTCCCAAGCGCTTATCGTGTCAGAGCAATTCACGGAGCACATTTGTTATGTTTAAACAAAAACTCTGATGCCGATTAGCCCTGTGTATTATATCCCCCTGTCATATTGCATTTCATATAGACCATGGCCCCGTAGACAGGCACCAAGCCATATTATAAATACACATCCCGCCCCCGAAGCATTAAAACTTTGTATTATATTGAAATTTTTGGTTTCCATATATCATCTTGGTCCCCACGGCCATGACAGCAGTCGACAGTCCAACAGAACTGGTGGACCCCAACACATAGTCAGCATACACATCAGCACCCACGCGACAACAACTAATTGGAGCGGGTCTTGTTTGGTTGCTCACATAGTCAAGAAATCCAGACTCGGGGAGCTTTATAAGGTGGATTTAATAAAAATTTTGGGTCACACTTGGGCTGACATCAGCAGGCCCCAATCCGGACCCAGAGAGCTTTATAAGGCGGATTTAATAAAATAATTTGGTCACACTTGGGTTGACATCAGCAGGCCCCAATCCGGACCCAGGGAGCTTTAAAAGGCGGATTTGATAAAAATTTCGGGTCACAAAGACCCTGACGTGAGCGGATTCCTTATGTGTCCCGAAATGGTTTATGCAGCTTGCTTTTATCGAGAGTTTTGAAGTCCGGGGTATGTTATTTGATAAAGGGTGATTAAATGGTTTTTCCATTATATTGAAAAAAGGGCCGAAGGCTGAGAATGATGATTCTCACACCTTCGATTTATTAAAAAGGAAACCATCCATGGGTTAAATTTCCACGTCTTGTCAATGTTTAATGGGCATTTATGCCTCACGATCCCTGCGCAGCACTACACATCAACAAAACACAGTGAATAAATCACAAACAAAGAGTATCAGTGTCGAAGACAAAACATACCAGAACAGGAGATTGAACACATATCTATGGGGATTATGGCCAAGATTGATTATCAAAAGCCTAATCCTCCCAATTAAGACACAGTTAAAAGAAAACCCTAAATGTTTATCAAACAGAAGGCCTCCACCGCCACATCTTAGGCAAATTGATTCCTCCCAGCTACCACTGTGCCACCTGTGCCTCAAGGCATTCAAACACAGGCCAAAGTTATTGATCAAAAGAAATTTTTCCTCAGCGCAGCCAGAGAGTTAATTATGCAAATAAAATTAATGACAAAATATCAGCAGAGTTACTTTAATACAACACAAAGCCTCAAAAGTCAATAAGAGCTCCCAATGAGCTTAATATTAAATGAAAAAAATTAATACAGATGGAACACCTCTAAACTTCTTCATCGAGCCCCCCAAAGGTCGTGAAGCCATTAAGACTGTAGTAATTATCTTTGGAGATCTTTTATCAGATCTCACCTCCTCATTCTTCTATAAATACTACTGGAGAAGATGAGAAAGGGGTTGGTTGCTAAACTTTGAAATGTAATTGAGCTTGAGACTTCTACTTGTAAATAGTGTTCACTGGCTCTTGAAGCTCTGCTTGTGATAGATAAGTTAGTCTGGGAAGTGTAGATGTTTGCTAAGCTAAAGCATTGGACTTAGAGCTGTAACTAGTTTGGAGCATCAATACAAGCTGATCTATGGGATCCTGGTCTATTTCAACGGTGATGTTATTTCTTATTGTAAATTGTTATTTTATTTCTATTTTCACTGTGTTCATCTTCTCTTATAAAGAACAGCATGCATAGAGTTAAGACCTACTATATATCAGTACCTTTCTCTAACTGAAAAGTCTTTATCTACATGTTTTCTTCTGATTTGTGTTATTTAGGAATGATTTAATTCATTTTAAGCATAGGAATGTTGGCGTTCCCTCATCCTATTTCCTTAGCTAATTTTTATTCTTAAATGTTATTTTCAGTATATGTTAAGTAGAGATGAAATAAGGAAGATATGGTGTGCCCTGGTCCTACTTTTATCCCCAAAGACTGTTTGAATGTTTCCCTTGGAATGTGTTAAAAGTTGGCTAGTGTTAAAGCACTTAGCAGATCTTAGGCCATTCTTTGTTATCTTTGTGTTTGTCTTGAAAGTTACCAAGTAGAGAAGAGCTAGGAGAGGATTTTTGGGGAGCCCGACCCGCTAGTTTCTTCTCCAACAGTTGCCTTCAAGTTTCCCTTTCTTTTAATTTTTTTTTTCTATTGAAAGTGCATCAAAGGTAGGCTAGTTTAGAAGTACTTACCTGATCTTAGATTAATTTTATGTCTTTCTTAAGTGTATGTCAAAATCAGGCTAGTTTAGAAGTACTTGCTGATCTTAGGCTGCTCTTTTTTCTTCATTTGTTTAAATCCCCCTCTTTTTGTAACATTTCATCCATAAAATAAAACTTTAAAGATATCCTTAGACATATATGACTTGCCCCATGGACCACTCTTGCCCCTTGCTATTTTAATTAAACCCTATTATGACTCCATAGCCCAATGGACTAAAACCTGCAATTATCTATCTTCTTGGCCAAAGTTTGTTCTATTTTCTTGCAACTTCACACCTTTGAAATTCTTTGCATTTAGAACTTTCCACCTCAAATAATAGTCATGCTCAACCATCCAAAAGCAAACAAAACCCTCGGCCTTCATAACTTTCCTAATATCATTACCCAAGACTTCAAAGACAAATCCATCTTTTCACTTATTGGAGAGATCCCTCTCTGGATTCAGGAGGGCTAGATCCTAGAATCCCAAAGTGGTTGAAATAATGTTTTTTCTGTGATTGGACTTTGCCAATCTTGCTAATTATAGATTCCTAACATTTCTAGCGACTCCACTGGGGAATAATTTTATGAGTTAATAAAAGTTCAAATACACCTTAAAACTCTAGATAACCCCTGATTTAATGACAATTGTTCTGTTTACTAGCTAAGCCACCAGCAACTAACATTTCTGGAAACTCCGCTGGGTAACTGAGTCAAATTTTCCTCTTAGGTTCCCTTAAAAACTTCATAAAACCTTGTGAGTAAAAGCAGCCTTTTCAAGCACTACCAAGAAATGGTAATCATGATGAAGCTTGTTTGAATTAGTGACAAACTAGGAAGATCCTAGGATTCTCATAAGACTTTATCTAACCTTGAAAAATCAGTTGGCTTATCCATAAGAGTAGACTGTCTTTGTCTCATAACTGTAGCTAAGTTTTGAAACAGATTTAGGACACTCTTAGAAACCACATAACTGAAAAATAACTCAGAAAACCCAAAAATATTTCAGATTGGTATCAAATAAACATGGTGGTGGACCATAAAACCTTTTACCTCCTTAGGAGCTAAAAACTTCCACTTGGCGACTCCACAATCCTCAACAGACCTTAAAGACTCCACTAGGAAAAACCCTTATCATTATAATATCATTCAAACTTAGTTAGAGGATTGTAGGATTAAAATCTGTGTAAACAGATTAGTTGACCTTTTAAAGACTGTCATGCCTGGTCAAACTTTTCTAGTTTATTTGGGTCTGAAAAACACAACATATCGGCTCCTAGAAAGATTCACACTAGAGCCTATCCTGACCCTGATCCACCTGAGATAACTGATAACCCAGAAAGTATCCTTAGGAATTCTCCTAGGATTAAATTATCAACTGTTTTCAGATCACCCTTGAGAGATAATTCAGTTCCTAAAAATCTTTCAGCTCTACAACAATCACAAGTTGAATTAGTAAATCCCTTTAGAACTAGGTCTCTTGATGACTTAGATCAGTTAGATTCTGAGTCTTCACTTTCATCCCCTAGAACAAGTGAACATCCTGGTAGTAGGGAAACAACACCTCCCGATTTACATTTCGTTCAAAATTTAGGTTCTCTCATCCAAGATCATCTCATCAATCTACTGTTGTTCCATCCAAATCCCTTCATCCTCCATTTACTATCCAAACCACTCCACTTCAACCCACTTTTCCTTTTTTTAATACACCTGTTGTGAATCCACCCCCACCACATATCATGGCAGCATGGTATGCTCCCTTAGTCCTTCCTGTACCATTAGTCAATCTTCCACAGGACTATCAGTCCAAAATTCCATTGTATGATGCTAGTAATACTACAAATGCATCACAACATGTCGATAAAATGAATGACTACTTTGATAGAAATGAAATTAATGATGATTCTGTCAAGCTTAGATTATTTTCTCAGAGTCTGGGGGGGGAGTAAGAAAATGGTTTAAAGGCTTAACCCCCCATAGTATCAATGATCTCCAAGCCTTCCATCAGACATTCTTAAACAAATGGGAAGTAAAGAAGAATCCTCTCGAAGTACTTTCTGATTACAATAACCTCCATAGAAACACGGGGGAAAGTGTACAAGCTTATTGTACCAGATTCAACAGTGTATATAATTCACTTTCCCCAGATCTAAAACCTCCATAATGCTCAGCTCTAAACAATTTTCTTGAAGGGTTTGACCCTGAGATGGCCTATCAGCTGAGAGAGAGAGATCTTGCAACTCTTGAAGAGATGCAAAAAGGTTCTCTTGTTCTGGAAGTCAACTTGATGGAGAAGAGAGAAAGAATGAAAAATGAGAAAAGAGTGTCCTTTAGAGAAGAAAATACACCCTCTACTTCCAACTCAAATATGGAGAGAATGATGGAGGAGATGATGAAAGAGATGAGCATAATTAAGAGAGCACAAGCAAGCCAAAACCAAAATGCTCCTCAAATAGAAATCAGGACCAAAATTAGAATTTTAAAAGGAACCAACCTCCAAACAGACCTAGGGAAGATGATCAACAGATCACTCCTCCCTTTCATGAAAACTACGTAAGTGACGTTGAGGAAACAAATGAAACAACAGAGGAAGATGATATCAACATGCTGGGGGTAGACAATGATGACTTTGAGATTCATTATGATAGAAAACAAGGTCCATACACACCTTATGATGACAAAAGAGATGATGATGAAAGTTATTATCAAGACATGGAAAATGTCATTCTAGAGTCTCAAAGAGAATATGATCTTAGAGGAAAAACTAGTCAACAAACTCCCAACACCAAAACCTCTGACAAATCTTCGCAAAACAGTACTGCAACCAAGCCTAAAGTTGTCAAACAAAAGGACAAAACAGTGGCTGTGAATTCTGATAATGGTAGAGAGAAAGGCACTCAAAACAATGAAAAATAGAGTGCGGACATTAGTAGTACTAACATTTCAGCTAGTACTCCTGTTAAAACCATCTTTTCAAATACAAAAAGAAAAAATCAACAAGCTGATGTTGCTGATAGACTGGCAGCTAGTAAGGCTGAGACAAGTTCTTCGAAGAACCAAATTCCTTTCAGCCTAGAGCAGGAAATTTAAAATATCAAAAATATGTGTTCCCCTAACTGAGTTAGCTGCCCAGAATGTATATAGAACCCAAATTTTGAAGGCTTTAAACATAGAGGACCATAATGACACAGTCAATCTTAATGATGACTAGCCAGAGCTCATTTTTGGTCCTAATATTGAAGCTAGATATCAAGAGGGACATGTGCCTCCATTTTATGTAAGTTTAAATGTTCATGACAAGATTTTACATAATGCTATGCATGATTCATGCGCCTCTCATAATTTAATGCCAAAAGCAGTGATGGAGAGCCTGGGTCTAGAAATCACCAAACCTTATAAAGATCTTTACTCCTTTGACTCAAGCAGAGTAAAATGTTTAGGATTAATCAAAGACCTCTGCGTTAACTTAGCACAGATTCCAGCCAAATTCTTAGTCATGGATATTGTTGTGGCTGATGTGTCCCTAAAGTATGGAATTTTTTTTATCTAGGTCTTGGGGGGCTAAGTTACAAGGTACTATGCAGATGGATATGACCTATGCGACCATCCCTGTGTTTAATCAATCAAGAAGACTTTACAGGGAGTCCCATATGCAGTACATGGTTACTATCCAAGACAGACCGCAAAACTCTCCATTATACTCTGTAAACACAAACCTTGATTCATTTATCCTTTTTAATCAATAAATATTAGATGGAAAAGTAACTTTAACAGAGTTAATGGCCGATAGAGAGGAGGAGGCAAACACCATAGAAATGTCTAAACAGTTTGCTGAACCCGTGAACTTTATCGAAGAAAACACAGTTCTTGAATTACAAATCATATTTCCATCATGTTTTAGCCTTAACGGACAAGAAATCATTCCTCAGCTTAACAAGAAACCAGAGGAATCAAAACAAATTCAACTAAGCGCTGATATTCAAAAACAAACCAAAAGCGTGCTTGTTGAAGAGGATAGTGACCCAATTGTCGAAACCGAAACTAATCCTCTATGGAGTATGAACTTTGACAGATCCTGCACTAATACCAACACTAGTGCAGGTGTCTGGATATGCAACATTGAGAATAACCACACAGAAAGCCTTTCCTGTAGATTAAACTTCCAGTGTTCCAATAACATAGCAGAATATGAATCCCTTCTCTTAGGCTTACGATTGTTGAAGAAGTTAGGAGAAAAAAGAATCAATGTGTATGGGGATTCAGAGTTAGTCATTAGGCAAGTCAATGGGGAGTATAACGCAAATCATCCCAGACTTAGGGCCTACCGAAATGATGTCATGGACATTTTAAAAACTTTTGAGGAGTCCAAACTGATTTTTGTCCCAAGAAAAAGAAATATCACAGCCCACAATTTAGCCTTTGCAGCTAGGACATGCTTAATGCCATATGAAACCAAATACTACACAACTCAAATAAAATTTAGACCAGCCATTCTTGATAACGAAAAATATTGGCAGGTGTTCGACGGAGACAAACAAAGAGAAGACTTCATGCAGTTCAGAAACGAATTCAAACTACCAAGTTTGGATTCAGATTATGAAACCAACTTCCCTAGTGAAGAAAATTTTCTTGATAAAGAAGAAAGGTCTCCTGAGCTTGCTAATGTAAACCTGTTATCTAGCAAACTTGAAAATGAAACAGAGATGAACGCAGAGTTAGAAATAGAGTAGTTACAAACCCTACACTCTAAAGATGAAAGTTTGCCAAAGGGGCTGGCACCTTTAGAAGAGTTGTTTTATTTTAACGATGTGGCCAGGAAGCCAAAAATGGAACCTGTAGAGACTGAAGTGGAAGAGTGCAATATAGTAAGTAAAATTAAACCGAAAATGATTAAACTATCTAAGACTTTACCTGCTCACATTAAACTCAAATACATAGAGTTGTTCAAAGAATTTTTCGATGTTTTTGCATGGAGTTAAGAAGATCTTAAATCCTATAACACTGAAATAATACAACACAAAATCCCTCTCAAAGAAAACCAAAAACCATTCAAAAAGAAACTGTGCAGAATAAACCCTGTTCAGCTACCTCTGGTTGAGAAGGAAATCAGGAAAACGTATGAAGCTGGTATTATTGTCCCTATTAGATATTCTGAGTGGGTGTCAAATCTAGTGTTAGTTAGGAAGAAAACTGGAGAGATCAGGCTTTGTATAGACTTTAGAGACTTAAAAAAATCTTCATTAAAGGACAACTACCCTTTACCTAAGATGGATCATATTTTACAAAGGGTGCTAGGGTCTAGAAGAATTTCTTTGCTTGATGGCTACTCAGGGTACAATTAGATCTTAGTTCACCCTGCTGATCAATTAAACACAACCTTTACTACACCATGGGACACTTTCATGTATGTGAAAATTCCCTTTGGTCTAACGAATGATGGAGCAACCTTTCAGAGAGCCACAAACATAGCATTCTCAGAAGAATTAGGCTACTTCATTATTATATACCTCGATGATGTTACCATGTTTTTAAAGACAGATGAAGAGCACTTAGCACATTTAAGAACAGTCTTCAGGAGATACAGGAGGTTTGGGATATCTTTAAACCCTAAGTAAACACTATTTGGGCTCCAAGAAGGTAAACTTCTTGGGCACATTATTTCAGAAGAGGGTATTAAGATAGATCCCAAAAGGATTTAGGCCATATTGCAAATCTCTCATCCTCGAAACATCAAGGAGTTGCAATATTTCATTGGAAAGATTAACTTTTTGAGAAGGTTCATCCCCAACTTGGCTGAGCTTCTTAGAAATATCACAAACATGTTGAAGAAGGAGCAAGGGGTAAAATGGACCTTGCAAGCAAAGAAGTCCTTTTGAACTAGTGAAACAAGCGTTAACCAGAACATCGGTTCTAATAAGTCATGATTTTTCAAAATATTTTTATATTTTTTGTTTGAATCAGAACATACCATAGCTGTTGTCCTTTTACAGAAAAATCCACAAGGATAAGAGCAGCCTATTGCATTCTTTAGCAAGGCATTGAGGGATTCCCCTCTGAAGTATAACATTATGGAGAAGCATGCGTTTTCTTTGATTAAAGCTTTGAAAGACTTTAGAGTATACATCCTTCACTCACACATCATTGCCTTTGTCCCAAACTCAGTTGTGAAAGACATTCTAACATAGGACCCCAGATGATAAGAGAGGTAACTGGATTGCTGTTATTCTTGAATATGATTTAGAGATAAAACCCACTAAACTCATCAAAGGCCAAGGTCTAGCTAGATTAATTGCTGAATCCAACTTTGAGGTTCTCAATATTAATATGATTAATTCTTTGGACGAACAAGAGGAAATCTCAACTCCCATTCTTGAAGACAATTTCATGAATTCCTCTTTGTATGCTGATATTATTTATGTTTTTCTTAATTTAAATACACCTCCTGGTTTGACAAAGACAAAGGAAAGATTCCTAAAGTTAAAAGCTGTAAACTATTGCATTATAGTTAGATGTCTTTCTTGGAAAAATGCAAGTGATGTATTGCTTAAATGTTTGACCGAGTATGATGCAGAGAAGGTTAAGCGCGAGTTCCATGAAGGAGAGTGTGGAGGTCATTTTTACTGGAAGACAACAGCCAACAAAATTTTGAGGGCTGGTTTCTATTGGCCTACTCTTTTTCCTGATATACGTAAGATGATCATTGCCTGTCATAAATGTCAAATTTTTGAAGGCAAAAGAAAACTGCTACCCCTACCTCTGCATCCAATCACTGTTGAAGCTCCTTTTCAAAAATGGGAACTCGACTTCATAGGATAAATCCATCCACCATCTTCTTCTCAGCATAGATGGATTCTCACTGCCACAGACTATTTCACTAAGTGGATAGAAGCCATACCTTGTAGGCAGGCCAATGATTATGTTATTATAAAATTCATGGAGGCTAACATTCTCTTCAGATTTGGTTGTCCTACCAAGATCATCACTGATAATGCAGCAGCATTTGGATCAAAGAAGATGGTTGAATTTTGTCACAGATATTAGATAACATTGGGGCATTCCACGGCCTATTACCCTCAAGGTAATGGACTTGCAGAATCCTCAAACAAGAGTTTAGTGAACATAATCAAGAAACTGTTGCAGGACAACAAAAAGTCTTGGCACACAAAGCTAGTTCATGCACTTTGGGCTGACAGATTGACTTTAAAGTTTCCAGCTTGTGTATGGTACTGATGCAATCTTTCCAACCAGCCTTGGTGTACCAGTGATGAAGTTGATTCAAGAGTTGAAAACTGAAGATAATGACATGATCAGAGGAATAAATCAGACCATTCATCTTCAGCAAACTAGAGAGGAGGTTTATAACAAAGCATTGCAGAAGCAGGACAACAGTAAAAAGTTTTTTGACAGAAGAACAAAGGCCAGCAATTTCAATATTGGGGACTCAAGGAGGGAATACAAGGGAAAGCATGGAAAATTTGACAACTTATGGCTTGGACCTTACTCTATCCATTCAACTACTGGTAATAATGCCTATTTCTTGCAAGAGTTGAATGGAGAAGATTTGTTTGGGGGTCCTGTCAATGGCAGGATGCGTAAGCGTTACTTCTCTTGATCCATGTCATCTTCTAAAAGCATTTTTATCTTTTTTATCATTATGAATACTTCACCCATCATTGCATTCAAAGTTATAAAAATCAAAAATACAAAAAACAAAGAAAGAAAGAAAAGAGGGCAGATTGTGAAAACAATAAAGGTACAGCCCCATACCAAAAAAGAGAAACAAATATGAAAGTGTGCAAGCTCAAATGCCACTCCTAAAGAACACACTTCTAGTTAGTCAAACAACCTAATATTGACTAATTAGTTTTAAATTTTTTGCTGATAGGATAGTGAATTCAATTTGCCAAACTGTTTAATCTTTGCTTATCAGTAGATAGTTTAGGATAGAAATTAAAGGTTCAAACATGCTCAAAATCTGAACCTAAGTTTCCAAAGAGAATGACTCAAATCTGTTTCAAATTCTGAGTCAAAAAAGATGTAAATCTGGTCCCAATTAGGTCAAAATCTGAACCAGAGGAAAAAGGAAAGATAACTCAAAGTAAGAATCAAAACAGAGCTGTAAAAGAGATGAAGGAAGTGCTTTGAAATTTCAGATCCTAAGCCTTCCATTTTGTTTTAAATTTCTGAAAAATAAGATCTATGTGTAGCTGGTTTTTATGCCATATATCAGCAACAAGTTAGACTGTTCAATCCTGACTTGTATGCTTTTAAATTTATGTTGAAGAAATTAGTGAATAAAATCTGTTGGACAGTTTAATCCCAACAGATAGTAGATTAGGTAGAGAATCATATGGGCTCAATTGTTTAATCTGAGTCCATGGAGAAATAAGGAGTAGAAATATATTAGATTTCCTGCGTTCAAAAGAATAAAATGTTGTAAAAGAGTCTGCCAATCCAAGTGCACTCTAATGAAGAAAAAATGTTAGATCAGTAGGATTGGGTAGGTAGAAAGCTTGTTGATGAAAGATCCATTGTTCTTATGGTTGCTAATATGTTTTCAGAGCAAAAGAAGATCATTCAAGGAAAGAAAGGCAGCCCAATGGATAAGGCACTGATCAGCCTCCTAGAGAATGAAAGTCTGAAGTTCTTGATGCCTTCAAGAAGGCACCATCCCCAAGTGGAGCCACTATTAGCCACCAGATCTTAGGCCATTCTTTGTTATCTTTGTGTTTGTCTTGAAAGTTACCAAGTAGAGCAGAGCTAGGAGAGGATTTGTGGTGAGCCCAGCCCGCTAGTTTCTTCTCCAACAGTTGCCTTCAAGTTTCCCTTTGTTTTAAAATGTTTTTTTAATTGAAAGTGCATCAAAGGCAATCTAGTTTAGAAGTACTTACTTGATCTTATATTACTTTTATGTCTTTCTTAAGTGTGTGTCAAAATTAGGCTAGTTTAGAAGTACTTTCCTGATCTTAGGCTGCTCTTTATTCTACATTTGTTTAAATCCCCCTCTTTTTGTAACATTTCATCCCATAAAATCAAAATTTAAAGAGATCCTTAGACATAGATGACTTTCCCCATGGACCACTCTTTCCCCTTGGTGTTTCAATTAAAACCTATTATGACTCCATAGCCCACTGGACTAAAACCTGCAATTATCTATCTTCTTGGCCAAAGATTGTTCTATTTTCTTGCAACTTCACACCTTTGAAACTCTTTGCATTTAGAACTTTCCACCTCAAATAATAATCATGCTCAACCATCCAAAAACAAAACAAAAACCCCGGCCTTCATAACTAGCCTAATATCATTACCCAAGACTTCAAAGACAAATCCATCTTTGCACTTATTGGAGAGATCCCTCTCCGGATTCAGGAGGGCTAGATCCTAGAATCCCAAAGTGGTTGGAATAATGTTGTTTCTGTGATTGGACTTTGCCAATCTTTCTAATTACAGATTCCTAACAGTGTCATAAACTGATTTTTCCTCGCCTTCTATGGCAGTTGTGGAAGTTTATGTCTACAAGGCCTACTGCTGTAGAGGCATCGTGGTTGTATACGTAGGGGAGGCCATTGTTTGACCACCCACTGGAGATGTCACAGGGGTGTCTGCAATATGAACCATTGTTTTTTTCCCTAATTCTCCTCGTTGGTCAATCTCCATATGAACTCAAGCCCTCTTCCGATATCTTATTTTCAATTCATTAGTAGAGGTATCAGTCACCGAAGGTGACTGATCCTATCTTGGCCTTTTCCTCCTTATCTCTTTCTCTTGCACTTTCCCCTTGCCTTCTCTTCCTTATACATTCTTCCTTCCATGTGGTGTTGGGGTTTGGATGCCTTGAGTGGAGAACAGTTTTTCTTCCTCTTCCTGGAGGGTATTAGCCACCCATTCTGTCTGATTGGCATATTTCTCAATTGGAGGCCTGCGTGAGTGAGCATAGGGTGTGGACTTGATTTCTACCCTTTTCCTGGAGATAACCCCTACAGGGTCATAAGACCAAGAGAAAATGTGGTTTAATCCCATCTCTTTTAGTATCTTTTTTTCCTCCTCTCTTGCTGCTCTACTATTACAAATGAAAGGCCCAATTTGTGTCTTGATTTTGAACTGAGTCTTCTTCTTTGCAGAGACAAAGTGGAGCTCATATACATGTATCATTTTCCTTATGTATTCTAGTGCAAAGACCCTCATGGAGAGGAACTTTGGCAATTTGTAGGGGGCTAGCTCACCTCCATAGACTTTAATCTCTGTGTAGTTTTGGTATAAATACCAATCCGCTATCTTCACTTGGTCTGTTAGCTACACGGTCTTCCTGATTTCTTCATTTAGCTTGGGCTCTGCTGCATTGCTGAGCGTTCTGATGGTTGGATGGAAAAACAAATCCACAAAATCCTTGTATGTATAATCCTTCTGATCTTTTAATAGCAGGGGGGTCCAAAACATGACAGATAGAGGCTCATAATCTTCATTTACTGTGGTCATGTGAAATTGAAACCTTCTACACTGGAAATGGACAAATATATACCAACACAGGGGAATATTTGAAACCTCCTCTGTATCAAAATTTAAGAACAGTTCATGAATTTCCTCTACAAGAAACTGAGCATAATTGAAAAGGACTGTGGGCTTAGAACCTGGGGAAAGAATGGACAAAAATCTTAACACAGATTCATCTACCCACTGATCGATGTGATAGCCCAACAAATAGGATAAAACATATATAATGTGCTTGGCCTTAATAGAAAAGGTAGATGAGGGATAAGGAGGGTTCTTTGTAGGCATTTTGGTATCAGGGGCCATAGAAATATTTAAAGTTTTAGCTCTGTTGGTGTTGTGGTTCCTATGATTTGGCAGATTTCGAAATACCAAATGATAAGACAACATCAAACCACTTTGGGATCTTAGGATCTAGCCCTCCTGGATCAAGAGATGGATCTCTCTATAAAGGCAAAGGATAATATATCTTTTGAAGTTCAGTTCAAGGTATTAGGCTAGTTATAGGGCACAAGGGTTGTTGTTTTGTTTTGTTTTGTTTGTTTAGTTGTTGGGAAACATGAAAGAAGGGTTCAACATAAGACAAAGAGTGGGAAAAGAAGGAATTTTGGCAATGGGAGACAATTCAAAGAAAACTCAAGTCCATTGGGAAATGGGGTCATAAAAGGGTTTACTTGAAATTCAATATCCAAGGCTTTCAAATGGGCTAGTCATCTAAAACAGAGGATCTTTCAAGATGATAGTAATGGGATGAGATGATAAGGAAATGAAGGTGAATGATAAGGAAACCTTCCAAGGTGACCACTTAGGAGCAAATATAGGGATAGGGCATGCCTTAACCGTCTATGATCAAACTCCTATGAGGTTAACTCTTCAGACAGTAGAAAACATTTAAGATTTAACACAAAGTGAAAGTCTAAGATCAGAGAAAGACTTTTAACATTCAATGCGTTTGACATTCAACTTAAGGGATCTTAGAAAAGCTTAACTATTGGAAAAGGACCCTAGTGAGACAGAATCCACTCTAAATCTCCCAGTATCCCAATTCTTTCAGTTAAAACTAGACAAGAACGCCTAAGAACATACTCTTCAATTCACACATCAGTAAGCAGGGAGAACCAACTGCTATACTGCCTAAATTATCTTGAATATGTTCTCAGATTACACAATTAGTACATCAAAGATAAGAAGAGCAGGAAGCTTTAGGGTACTTTACAGCAGTATATCCTAAGATAGATTACTGATTCTCATCACAGAAACGAAATATGATGAATAACAGAGGGAAAACATTGACAAAGATAGAACACATCACCGCTGCTTTAAATCAGGATCCAATGAACATGCTTGTCATATTAAAGAGAAACACCAGTCACATACATCATTGTCCAATAGCTTGATATTCAGTCTGAAATCATCTCCTCAGCCTATTTTGTCACTAATACACACAGACCTCTATCTCAAAGAAACAACTTACAATTCACGGTTATCCAAACAACAACTTTTACAATGTATTTTTCTTGAGTTCTTATAGCTGAAAGAGAGGTAGTAGAGGTAGATAGAGTTTTAAATGAAACATTAAAATAGAGGAAGAAGAGTGCTCGAGGCCCATTGTATTTTAATATCCCTGCATTGACTTTCAGTACTCTTCGGATGAAAGAGTGGTCATCAACAGGCTGATAATAACTTTAGAGGTATGTTCTTTGATGTACTTTTCAGATGCTTATACTCTGTTAGTACTCTGGGAAAAGTAAGGCAGATAAATGACTTCAGGCATACCATACTGTGTAACTAATGCTCTGGAAATCTTAGGACTGCTGTCAGGGTGGTGATCTTCTCATGAGCATTAATGGAGAATAAAAAACATTATGGGAACTCGTCCTTTCTTGGGAAAGAACATTCTGCTAATGTGAAACACTAATATGGCTTGTTTCATGTGCTTTAGGCCTTATTAGCCTTCTGGATCATTCATAAGCTCTTCAATCTGTGTATCCGCCCTCTAAACACTGGATTAAAGCATTTAATCTTCAATAATGGGCTTTAAATCTCTTTAAACTGTCACTGGTACTCTTTGCCGCTTCACTTCTATCTTGTCTGTGAATACTGCAGGTTTCATGGCACTGGAGGTCTTTGACAGAGTTGAACACTGATATTTTACAAAAACACATGTTTCAAAACCCCTCTCAGGAGTCTTTCCTACGATCCCTAGCTCTGAATAAGCTTTCTCTGCGCTCTGTGTCACCATGATAGTGACTGAGAGAAAGAACGGTTTTTACCGTCTCTAACCCTGCAAAACAAAATAAACTTTATTAAGAAAAATCCTTGGGAGTGGAGGTGGATGCTATGGAGGCTCGTGGAAAATGGAGGCACAGTGACGGAAATGGTAGATGTAGGTGGAAAAGGCTGAAAACCACGCGGAATGGAGGAGAAACGGGTCTGATGGAGGTCTAGTACGCAGATGGTTCTGGACCGTTGGATTAGATTAGATGGTAGTGATCGACGGTCAGGATTCACCAGTGGGGTCGTTTGGAAGAGTTAGACGGAATGAAATAAATTTAATGTAAAACACCAAAGTTTAGAATTTGGGTAAATTACAAAGGAAAAGAGCTAAAATGTAGGATATCGGAGCCTTTGGTGGTGGGACCCAGAGGGTGGAAGGAGATTTGAATGTGGACCGTCAGATCATGGGAAGAGATCAATGGCAGAGATCTTCCGATGAAACCATTGGATGCTCCGATGAAAATAATATGGATGGGAACACAATGAAATGTGGGTCGTTGATCTGGATTAAATGAACGTTCAGGGTTTAATGAAGGCCTATATCGTGAAGGGGTGGTTTTTAGAAGAAAACTGTTGTTTTCGTGTAGCGTTGGAATGGTTTTGAAAATTTCCCAAAAAAACACGATATACCTTGCCGCCTAACACGTGTCCCTTATAAAACCACTTTTATCATGTAAATTTGAAATGGTAACTGTCAGACACTAAAATCGCGCGATATGCACCTCAACCATTGGATGTAGGACAGGGAGATCTAACGGTGCAAGATGGAGCACGATATGGAAATATGCACAGGCAGAACAAGTGGGCAGAGTCAAAGGCGAGTTCACTGTGGACCACTAGATCTGTAGAATGGATGGTCAGGATCAAAGGAGGAATCACCAATTTTCCAAAGGGAAAAAGGTTAGATGGAATGGCGGAACGAATCCTGACCGTTGGATCTATTGGGATGGACGACGGAGATTAAGCCAGAGATCAACAGAACAGTGAAACGATGGAAGGGGAAGGCAAGCCGCGATGCAATCTAGACCGTCAGATCTGGCAGAATGGACGACGGAGATTTAATCGCATCGGAGAAAGGAAGTGAGCCAAAAATTTGTGGCTCACTGATTTTGCAATTTGTGATTTAGCGCATACCGTTGGATCATGAAAGAGATCAACGGTGGAGATCTGATAGGAAGGGGAATGATGGGGGGAACAAGAGGCAGAGCGTGATTAAAACTGGGCCATTGTTTCTTGTGGATTCAACGGTCCAGATTAAATCGGCGGGGCAATGATGGGCTCTGTGAGCAAAATCACGGAAAAATCCTGACCATTGATTCTTGTGGGTTCAATGGCCAGGATCTAATTGGAGGGTCGGCCATCGAGGAGAAAGAAGAGTGGGAATGTTGGGTTAGCACGATGTCATTTTGCGACAGCCATTGGATCTGGAAAGGGATCAACGGTGGATATACAATCGGAGGGGCATTGGAAAGGTGTAATGGGCACGGTGAGATATTAGTGTTAGCCATTAGATCTGTACAGATCAACGGTTAATATTGCAGCGGAGGTCTACAGAACGAAAGCCCAATCGCATCGGAAAAATAGGAATAACAAAGGAAAGGTGTTAACAAATAGTTTTGATTGTGATTAGCACCTGAGGGCATTGCACTTGGTTCTAGTGGTGGGTCGTATGTGGATAAGGGCTGAGGGCTAGGCTGAAAGGCGCTTAAGCCTGTTATAAGGTAAAAAGTGGGTTTTTAGGCCAAAAAAAGAGTTTTTAAGGCTAAATGGTGGGTTTCGATAAAGGGAAAAAGGGAATTTTAAACCAAATGAAGGGAGCCATAAGATTTTAAAAGGGGAATTTGATGGTTTAGAGGGCTAAGGAGGGGATTTTGATGTTTTTTTGGGAAAATTTTGTGAAGGGAAAAGAGGTGAAAATGGGGAACTTGCAGGGATAAAATGGAGCAATTGGAGGCATTTCTGAGCAAATTTCTTTCACAAACAGTGAGGCTTTTTAAATGGAAATAGCAGTGAGGGATCTTCAAAAGATAAACAACACATGGAGGCTTCAAGAATGATAGGTTTTCAAAGGAAATGTATCTCTTGAAGGCTCAGAAACAAATTTAGCCACCTATTTTCTATGTCAAAATTTTATAGGTGGCTAACAGTGGCTCCACATGGGGATGGCATCGTCTTGAAGGTGTCAAGAACTTCAAAAATAATCTTTGGAAGTAGGCCGGATGCCTGATATTTAACCATATTTTTCTTCTTTGATCAACTGCTATAAATATGATGGGCATTAAGTCAACAGAAAATATCTTCCCAAACAATCTACCTACCCATCCTACCGTCCTAACATTTTTTCTTCAAGGTGCATTTTGATTTGCAGACGTTCTTCATCATTTTTTATTGAAAGCAGAAAAAAAACTAATCTAATTCTACCCTTATTCCTCCATGAGACCAGATTAAACAGTTGGCCTCATAGCTTCTCTACCTAAACTAATATCTGCTAGGATTAAACTGTCTAGCAGATTTCTTTTTCTACATTCTACAACAGAAATTTAAAAACAGTCAAACCAGGATTAGATTTTCTGGTTTGCTGTGGGTCCATGGCATAAAGACAGTTGCACATGAACTGAACTTTGTAGGAACTTGAAAACAAAATGTGAAGGCTTAGGATTGTGAAACTTTGAAGCATCCTTCTTTTCCTCGTGACTTAGGTTTTGAGCTTGTTAGAGTCACTTTCTTTCTTCATTTCAGCTCTGGTTTTGATCATGTTAGAGATGATTCTTCTTCTTTCTTTGTTGGTTTAGGTTTTGATCATATTAGAACTAGCCTCTCACTCCCTTTGGCTCAGGTTTTGTGCTTGTTTGAACCAGTCTTTTAGAACTTCACAGGTTCAAGTTTTGAGCTTGTATGAAGCTTTTCTTTCTATTTTTTTGAAACATTTTTCTCTTTTTTATTTTAAAACAAAACACATCAATGGTATTTACAATGGAGGTGAAAACTTTAAACTGGAACTTAGAAGTAGTAATGCTTGAGCATCCTGCCATTGATAGAACCCCCAAATAGATCTGTACCATCTAACTCTTGCAGAAAAAAGGCATTTGGACCAATGGTGGATTGGATGACATAAGGACCCTACCACAAACTGTCAAATTTTCCATGTTTTCCCTTGTCCTCTCTCCTAGAGTCCCACTTAAGTACCTTGTCTCCAATTTTGAATTCACATGCCTTTTTTCTCTTGTCAAACAACCTTTTTATGTTTTCTTGCACTTTCAGAGCTATATTGTAGACTTCCTCTCTTGTCTGCTGGAGATGTATTGTTTGATTTATCCTCCTTATCATGTTGTCTTCTTCTGACTGCAGTTCTTAGACCAATTTTATCACTGGTACCCCTAGGCTGGTAGGAAACACTGCCTCTGTCCCATAAACAAGCTGATATGGAGACACCCCTATGGATTTCTTTGTAGTCAGTCTATCTGCCCATAGAGCATGCACCAACTTGTTATGCCATGATTTTTTATTCTCTTCAAGCAACTTCTTGATGATGGTCACCAAAATTTTATTTGATGATTCTGTTAGCCCATTTCCCTAAGGATAATAAGCAGTAGAATGAACAAGTGCGATCTGATACCTGTGACAAAAATAAATAATCTTTTTGGAACCAAAAGTAGTAGCATTATCAGTGATAATCTTCCTAGGACAACCAAATATAGATAGGATATGGTCTTCAAGGAATTTTATGATGACAGAATCTGTGGCATTCCTAGAAGGGATGGCCTCTATCAATTTGGTGAAATATTCTGTGGCTGTGAGAATCCATTTGTGTTGGGAAGATGAAGCAGGATGGATCTCCCCTATGAAATATAGGCCCCACTATTGAAAGGGAGCCTCAACACTGATAGGTTGTAATGGTAAAGGGAGGAGTTTTCTTTTGCCCTAAAAAATCTGGCACTTATGGCAGGCAACTATCATTTTTTGGATATCATTGAAGAGGGTAGGCCAGTAATAGCCAGCTCTGAGGATTTTGTTAGCTGTGGTTTTCCAGTTGAGATGGCCTCTGCACTCTCCTGCATGGAGCTCATGTTTGATCCTCTCTACATCGACTTCGGGCAGACATTTAAGCAACAATCCATTTGCATTTTTCCAGTATAAACATTCATTTAAAATGCAATAATTTCTAGCTTTTAACTTTAGAAACCTTGCCTTAGTCTTTGATAAATAAGGAGGAATGTTAATATTTGTAAGCACATACAGGATGTCAGAATACCAAGGAGAGTTTTGAAAATGTTCTTCAACATTAGGAGCAGGCAATCCTTCATGTTCATCCAAGGCATCTACCATGTTTATGTCAAGGGCTTGCAAGTTGGATTCAGCCATTAATTGAGCTAAGCCTTGACCCTTGATGAGTTTTGTGGTTTTGATCTCCAGATCATACTCTAGTATCACTGCAATCCATTTACCTTGTTTTCCATCTAGATCTTGTGACAAAATATCTTTCACCACTATGTTAGGCACATAAGAAATGATGTGAGAATGCAGAATATACACCCTGAAGTCTTTTAAGGCCTTTACCAAAGCATAAGCCTGTTTTTCCATTATATTGTATTTCAAGGGTGCATCTCTCAATGCTTTGCTAAAGAAAAAGATTGGCTATTCATGGCCTTTTGGATTTTTCTGCAGCAAGAAAGCAGCCACGGTATGCTTTTAGGCAAATGAGAAGATAAGGAAATATTTTGTGAAGCCTGGGCTGATTAGGACTGGAGCTCGGTTGAGTGCATGTTTAACTAACTCAAAAGATTTTTTGGCCTCTAGAGTCCATTTAACTCCTACTTCTTTCTTAAGCATATTTGTCATATTTCTCAAGAGTTTTACTAAGTTGGGAATAAATCTCCTTAAGAAGTTAATTTTCCCAATAAAGGACTGCAATTCTTTTATGTTTCTTGGGTGACTAATCTGCAGTATTCCCTCAACTCTTTTTGGGTGTATTTTAATCCCCTTTTCTGATATAATATGGCCCAGAATCTTACCTTCTTGGAGGCCAAATACAATATTTTTGGGATTTAAATATAGCTCGAACCTTTTGCACTTTTCAAATACCTTTCTTAGATATTTAGGGTTCTCTTCATAAATTTTGGAATAGACTGTTATGTCATCAAGGTAGATTACGATGAAGTGACCTATTTCCTCTGAAAAGGGTATGTACATTTCTCTTTGGAAGGTTGCACCAGCATTCATTAGTCCAAAAGGCATTTTCACATACATGAAAGTGCCCCATGGAGTGGTGAAAGATGTCTTAAGCTGATCTTCTGGGAGTACTAAGACTTGGTTATACCCTGAAAAACCATCTAACAGGGAGATCCTTTTTGAGCCAACTACCCTTTGTAGGATGTGTTCCATCTTGGGTAAGGGGTAATTATCTTTAAGTGAAGCTATGTTAAGGTTTCTAAAATCAATGCACAGTCTGATCTCTCCTGTATTTTTCCTCACGGCTACAAGGTTGGAGACCCAATCAGAAAACATCATAAGCACTATGATTCCTGCCTCATACATTTTCTTGATTTCCCTTTCCACCAGAGGTAGTTGTATTGGGTTGATTCTACGTAGTTTTTGCCTAAAGGGTTTTTGGTTTTATTTCAATGGGATCTTGTGTTGGATGATCTTTGTATCATAGGCCTTTAATTCCTTGTAGCTCCAAGAAAACACATCAACAAACTCTTTAAATAAATCAATGTATTTCTTCTTGATGTGTGCTGCCAAGGATTTACATAATTTAATCATCTTAGGCTTATCCTCGGTGCCTATATTGCATTCTTCAACATTAGACTCTGCGTGTTCTATAGTGGGTTTCTTTGCTACATCATTAAAATAATAAAGGTCCTTAAGGGGTGCTACTCCTCTGGGTATGTTTTTGTCTTTGGACTGCAGCACCTCTATGCCTTCTTTTTCTGCGTTCTTGTATTCTTTAGTTTGAGTTCTGTTGAAGCCCCGAAAATCGGGTCTACAACAAGGGGGATACCCACCCGGTCCAGACCTTGGTTGGCAGCTCCTTTTCCGTTTGGTATAGTGGGTTCGACTAGGGATAATGGGACCAGTTTCCCAATATGTGTGTGTGTGTGTTGAGAATTGATATTTCCTTTCTAAAAGTTCCTAAGTAAGATGCTTTTATTCTAACTCTAATCTAATAACATGCAATTGTATTCTAATAAACATAAATATTTAATTCTACACTAACCTGGGATGTAATCTTTCCGTTTTGCGATCTAAAATGATTTCAAATAACAATTGGTAATAAAGATCATTCAACTATTATAAGAAATGAATTCAATAGAGATAAACCACTTGGTATAAAAGGTTAGACGAAATAATTGTGAAAATCATATCGCATAATAAGTTGCTCATATATTAAGCATAAATAAATAGCTATCACCGTACAAAAGTGCCAAATGATAACTCAAGCATTCAAGCATCAATATATAAACAACTAAACATGAATATCACTTTAACAAAAAGGCAGAAATAATTAAGAGATAAAAATACCATTTATAACTAGTTCTACTCATGAGCTTCAAGCAATAATGACTTATCTCTTCTTAATCCAACATCCACTAAGAGTACAAAAGTGCAACATCAGTAGTAGATATTAAACGCAGATATCAATAAATCCTATTCCATTCATTCATTAAAACCTCCTCGGAGGGTGCAAAAGTGCATGTTCTGAGGACAAGTTTTTGACAAATTTCAGGACCCTTCTCTAAATGCATGAGAAGGGTTTAAATACTACTAACTAAATCTAAAAATAATTTATTAAAAAAATGTAGGATACGGTTTAAATGATCGTCCTTATTTTAGGCAAAAATAAAGAAAAATTAATACTAAATCTAAAAATAAAACTAACCACTAACTATTTGTGAATCTGTTCTTTGAAATTGCAAGCGTTCAGCATTTATTTGAGAAGAGTAGGTTGGCTGACTTCAGACTTTAACTGTCCTGTGAAAATGGAATCGGCAAGAGCTAGCGCCATCTTCTTGGCAGAATTGATGATACATTTGAGAGTCATGCACTGGCTGTGTGGTTTTACCAAACACGCCCAGTAAGAATCCCAATTTAACTAATTTAATCTTTTAATTGATTCTGACTTTTCTTGAGACTTCTGTCTCCAGCCTGTTTGTAGTTGTTGTGCTTTCGGTAGATACCCTGGAGTGATTTCTGATATCAGAGTTTCCTTGTGCAAATTTTCATTTATGCAACCAATAACACTGTTTATTGCTCTGGCTGCTTCTTCTGCCACTTGCTCTGCTTTCCTGATTTGTGCATCCCAATTATTAAAGCGCATTTATTTTTTATTGTCGTTGATTATTGGTGCACCTCCTCTTTTCCCCTCCTCCATTTCTTTCCAAGCAAAATATTCGGTAACTATTTTATCAATTAAATCATAATCATGTCATAAGTCTATGAATTGATTAGTGATTTTATCACTTTCTTCACAATAAGAGTTCCACTATGATATTCTTTGGCACAATATTTCCTGTTGCTGCAGTAGTTTATCATTTAAGGAAATGGATTGTGTGATGAATTCTGTAAGCTTGGGATCATCCTTGTGCATCTTTTGCATAGCCTGTAACTATTTTTCTTTTTTAGCCAAACTATTCTGGTACCCTATCTGCATTTGTTGGAAGCCCTACTATAATTTTTCAAGTTGTTTCTATGCTTCATTGTTGGCGTTGGCTTGTTGCAGCTGTTGTTGCAAAAGCTGTACTTGATATTCTTTCTCATTCAGTAATTTTCGTACCTCAGATGCTTTATCAATGGCTGCAGAGGCATCTGCTCCTGTGATCTGAGATAATTTGGTGATATTTTCAGTGGGATCAGTGGTAGGATCTTGCCATAGGATGTCTAATTGCTCTGCATAATGAGAGAGCTCGTTTTCCAATTTCCTTTTCTTTCTTTGTCTTCTTATCACTGCCTTGTGTTGTGGACTATAAAATACATCAAGAGGAGGAATATCCTCTATTTTGAGAATAAGTTCAGAGGATGGGGTAATGGGAATATGTTCCATTTCAGAGACATTTCTAGTTATTCCTATGACTATATTTTTTGTTGGCTATACATTACTCACAGGTGTTTGTGTGTTCTGACCTTCAATATTAATTAAATCATTGAATGTTTCCCATTCTTTATCTAGCTCAGTTCTGACTGATGGTTATTGTACGATGAGAGGGAGAGGATTTAGTTGTGGAGAGATTGAAACCTGTTGCTATGAGAGCTCCTTTGACTGGGCAGTATCCCTTACTGACCCTTCACTTTTAACATGGTCATTTTCAGACCTCTTACAGTGTTCTGATGTTTCTCTCCCAGACTTAGATTTAGATCTATCTAAGCCTGAACTTCCACTGAGACTAATACTGGGAGTTGGTTCTCTTATGGGTTCCAGGCGTAATTTATCCAAAGGGATACTAGACAATCTCCTTTCCCTATAAATCTTCAACTCTTGAAATTCTGTTGGAGGAAATCGTATTTGGGCCAAATGTAGAACGTCTTTAAGTGTGCCTTTCTCTTGGAACATGTCATAAAAAAGATCATCTTCTTTAGAAAACACCTTTATTTTGACTGCAGTGGTGAAATTTTTAGCAATAACATAAGGGTCGAACGGTCTTCTTGGAAATTTGAACAAACATAAACATGTTATGTTGTTTACTTCTTTGAATGCATGGCCTACATCAAATAGTGAAAAGGCCCCACAGGCCACAGAAAATTGTGGCCAAATAGCCTTCTTTTTATCTTTCAAATATTTAGTCAAACCTCCTTCTCCGCAGGTTTGATAAGAAATTTCTCGTGCCATGAGTTTATCAGGAACATACAAAGGTAAGACATGAGGGGAAGTGAGACTTCCAAATACCCTGACATATGTAAACAATTCTTCTCCAAACCATCTCGCGACAGGAATTATATGTACCTTTGCTTCAGGAGAAAACCTTGGAGCGTCTTTATCATATAACATTTTATACAGGGGCAACATGATTCCATCACATATCTTGTAAAAATAGGGAATGAACTTTGAATCCCACAACTATTTATGATAAATATGAATGGGTAATGGGTCTTGAGTCTTCCATTTCCAACCCATCAAAGGAAACTTGGAAATATAACAAATTGAATCCAGAACATATGCAGATAAGTAAAAAGGGGGGATAAATTCTTTGAGAAACAGTTCTTTTAGACCGGTAATTTAAAATGGTTGTGGCTAAGTTATCAGATAATATATTAGCCCAATCCAAAACAGTAGCATTAACAACAACATTCAATAATGGTAGCCATTCAGATGAAAATTTAATAATGTCCGGCTTCCCAAAAAGCTTACAGAGCAAAGCAGCAGAGCTTAGTTGTAAGGAAGAAGTTGGTGCTTATTTGTAAGGAAGAAGTTGGTGCTTCATCAATATATTGAACTAAGGCTAAAGAGGGAATTTCTAATGAGTTGGAAGAACCACTTTTTTCCCATAAACTAAATTAAAGGGAGAAGTACCAATGGAGGCTTTCTGCGTTATTCGATCTGCCCATAAAGCATATATTAAAGACTTATGCCAATTTTTGTGATTTTGATCAATGGTTCGCTTAATGATTTTGATTAAATTTTTATTTGTAGATTCAACTAACCCATTCCCTTATGGGTAATAATTGGAAGAGTATTTAAGTTTAAAACCTCTTTTGAGTGCAAATTCAGTCATAGCATTACCAGAAAAATACGATGCACTATCAAACATTAAAGCAGAAGGAAAACCAAACTTGGTGATTATGAATTGATCTATGAACTCTTTGATGTGCTCGGCATTAGCTGTTTTGAGAGGAACTGCCTCTACCCATTTAGTAAAATAATAAGTTGCTATAAGGATATACCTATGCTATTTAGAAGAGTGAGGAACGATCTCACCTATTATGTCCAATCACCATTGATCAAAACGCTACTCAATGTTGACTGGTTGTAGCGGCAATCATGGTTTCTTTTGTATCCCAGCAGCGGTTTGACAAACTTGACATTTCCTTACGTAGCTATGTGAGTCTTTGAATAGTGTAGGCCAGTAATAGCCTACACGGAGGATTTTATGTGCAGTGGCGTCTCCAGCATAATGTCCACCTGCTGGCCCATCGTGGAGTTCCTGCAAGACTTTTTCAGCTTTAGATTTCTCAAGACATCTAAGGAGAATAGAATCATTATTCATTCTAAAAATAACATCATTCACGAGTTGATATTTTTTAGCCTTCAACCTTAGAGCTCTTTTCTTGGTGTAATCGAGATTTGCAGGAGCATATCCATTCTTTAAATAAAATATGATATCAGCATATAATGATTCAACATAGTTTAGGCTTACCTCATACATTTGTATCTCTGCAGATGGTATTTCAGAAATAAGCAATGCTCCAGCTAGTATTTTTCAAAAGCCTTGACCTCTTACAATACTCGGTGGTTTGATTTCTATGTCATATTCTTGTAAGGCAGTAACCCAATTGGCTCTTTTCTCACCTACATCTTTCTGTACTAAGAGATTTCTTACCGCTAGGAACGATACTATGATTTTCGTATGGGTTTTAAGTAGAAAGGGTCTGAAATATTTAATTGCTTTACAAACAACATAAGCTTGTTTTTCTACATCTGAATAATTCAACTCAGCCCCCTATAAATTTGAACTGAAAAAAGCAATTGGGGCTTCTGCCTTGTCTTGATTTGCTTGAGTGAGTATCACAGTGTATGATCTATCAGAGGCAAATGTATATAAAATAAAAGGATCGAAAAAATTTGGAGTTGCTAAAGATGGAGCATTAACAATTGCTTGTTTGATCAAATTAAATGCTTCATATTCATCTTGGTCCCATTTGAAATTTGAGTTCTTTTTAATCATTGCTTGTAAAGGAGACACAATTCTTGAAAAATCTAGCACAAATCTCTTTACAAAATTAATCTGGCCAAGGAAAGATTGCATAGCTTTCTTGTTGTGAGTTAGGGATATTTCATAAATCTCCTTGATTCTGTTAGGATCAATATGAATTCCATACTTTGACACTATGAATACAAGAAGTTTTCCTTCACTTAATGCAAAAAATGATTTTTTCGAGTTAAGTGAAATTCCATACCTTTGACAACGTTGAAAGATCTGTTTTAAATCTCTAAGATGATTGCTTCGTTTCTTGGAAAATACATTTCTATCATCCAAGTAAATTACCACTGATTTGTTAACTAATCCCTTGAATGCGATGTCCATGGCTCTCTGAAATGTGGCACCAGCGTTGATAAGACCAAATGGCATCTTTTGATATGTGTAAGTGCCCCATTTGGTTTTGAATGTGGTTTTCAATTGATCATCGAGATGGACCAATACTTGGCTGTAACCAGAGAAACCATCTAAGAAAGACATGAATTCTAATCCTGCGACTGCCTGCAATATTTGCTCCATGGGAGGCAAAGGAAAATCATCTTTTTGGCAGGCTTTGTTAAGATTTCGAAATTCAATACAAATTCTAATGTCTCCATTCTTCTTTCCAACAGGAACCATATTGGAAATCCATTTAGAATGTCGAACAGGAAAAATAATTTTGGCTTTAAATAATTTATTGAGTTCAGTTTTGATCTGGTTTTCTAAATTGGGATGGATCTTTCTCAGCTTTTGTTGGATAGGTTTTTCATTTTTTATCATTGGGATAGTATGTTGGATGATAGAAGTGTCATAAGTTTTGAGTTCATCGTAGTTCCAAGCAAAGACAGTTTTGTATTGTTTCAAGAGATGAACATATGCAAATTTTTCTTTAGGAGCTAGGCCAAGGCCTAGGTTGATATTCTGTGGTTTGGTATCAGTTCCTAGATTTACTAATTCATAGTTCAAAGTTGAACTTTGCAGTTTTGAATTGGTAGATATTTTGAATCGATCTTTCAAATCATAAAGGTCTTCTAACTTGACTACTAACTTTGGCATAGCATTATTAGTGCTATCTCATTGCAATTGTTTGTCATCTTGGTCCTCATCAATTATCTGATTGGTGTAAGATCCTTCAGATGTGAGGAAGCTTATGATATCAGGATCATCGTTGAAAATCCTCCAATTGGTAATGTTATCAGGAATCTAGGGTCTAAATATTAATTCAATTGAAAATCGATCAGGGCTATAGTCTTCTGAAGGAATGAGTTTGGAAGCTACGTTAGCTAGGAGGTCTGCACTAGCATTATGAAGTCTGGGGATTGATGAAATATTAAAGCCTATAAAGTGTTCAGTCAGATCTTGAACTAAAGATTGATAATGCTTTAAATGACCTGATAAACAATGTATAGTATTGTGTACCTGTCTGATTACAATTTCAGAATCTCCGAAAACTTGTAGATATTTGATGTATAATCCGATTGCTTTGTATAATCCTTGGACTAAAGCCTCGTATTCTACGGTATTATTGGTGCAATCGAACTCGAGTCTACAAGTTAGCATAATTTTGTTTCCCTCTAGACTAATCAACACGCATCCTCCTCCTGCTCCTTCATTAGACTTAGAACCATCAAAAAATAACTTCCAAAATAAACATTTATTTACAAGAGCATCTACAAAATTAATACATTTAGAACTATCTGTTTGAGAAAAAATTTCTATTTGAGATAAAACAGAATGTTCTAAGTAAGGTGAAGTATGAGCATTAAAATTTCCTAAGAAAGAATCAACTGAGTAGTTTCCAATGATATTATTGTTGTATGCTACCAGTTCATTTTCTCCTTCCAGTTCTGTTACTATGTATTTCTGATGTTTTTCTTGCTCAACCTTTTTCTAATTTGGTTTCCCATTGTAAGGGAGCCACATGTGTGACCAATCAGTTGCAAAGTATCCGTGAAGTTTTTTTGACCAATCTCTGCTAAGAATTAAGCCATAAAATTTTGGAATATCTAAAACTAAAATGTCGATAACTTGACATACCTTTGGATTAGATGACAACCTTATGGTAACCTGATTTAATTCGCCAATCACTTCAACTTGCGATCGATCTAGCTGAACTATGTGCACAGCAGATTTTTGCAGTTGAATGTTCAACTTTGTACATATTGATTTTGGTAGAATAACATATGAAGCTCCAGAATCCACTAAACAATTGTGCAAATTTTTATTGAAAACTTCTTAAGTAAGAAGAAATGGGGGAGTGTGAGATCTCGACCTTCCTCCAATTAAAGTGATATTTTCTAGATCAACTTTATTAATCACATTAGTTGGAGGTCTTCCCATTTCCTGGGAAGCTTGAGAGATTACATGGGTAGGCAAAGGTTTTTCTGGTACAACATGTAATTCTTTCAAAAGTACCTTTTGTTGGTGTTTTAACTTGCTCAATTCATAAAAAGTGATGTTAGCCCTAGTATTCTTCATGTCTTCTATGATATTATACTCCATTTCATCCAAAACGATCAATGTTTTTTATGGAGTTGATGAATTTGTTTGGACCGGGCTAGTTTGAGTCGCTTTAGATGTCATTTTCTTGGCTGCGACTTTATCCTTAGTCATTGAGCTTGCGCTCTTTGGCTTAGGAGTAGGTTGAGAAGGATCAAGTTGATTTCTACTTCAAGTGCTAACCGGGGATTCCTCTTGATCTTCTTCATCTGGGAGGATGAAATCCCACAAACCTTTTACCTCTACAACTTCTTCTTCATCGATAGTTTCTTCAATAGCAATCTCCTCTTCTTCTTCTTCTGATTCAGCACTTGTGATAGCATTTGGCGGCTTTGAATTAGTCGAAGGGTTTCTTCTATAAGGCTTGAATGGATTTTTAGAATATGTTTCTACCAATTGTCTCTTAATGTCAACCATTTCGTTGGACATGGTTTTCAAAAATTTCAACAATCCTTCTAAATCGAATGGATCTTTCGATTATTTTTTCTTGGGGTCTTCCTTAAAAGTAACTTTCTTGGATTTTTGTTCCTCTATCGAATTTTTATTTTCTAGAGAAATGATACATTTCTCTACTACTATTGCTTCCTTCATATTGTCAGCTAAAGTTTCATGTGAAATTGACCAAATTGCAGGCAGTCGCAGGATCAGAATTAATGTCTTTCTTAGATGGTTTCTTTGGTTACAACCAAGTATTGGTCCATCGCGATGATCAATTGAAAACCACATTCAGAACCAAATGGGGCACTTACGCATATCAAAATATGCAATTTGGTCTGATCAACGCTGGTGCCACATTTCAGAGAGCCATGGACATCGCATTCAAGGGATTAGTTAAAAAATCAGTGGTAATTTACTTGGATGATAGAACTGTATATTCCAAGAAACGAAGCAATCATCTTAGAGATTTAAAACAGATCTTTCAACGTTGTCAAAGGTATGGAATTTCACTTAACCCGAAAAAATCATTTTTTGCGTTAAGTGAAGGAAAAATTCTTGGATTCATAGTGTCAAAATCTGGAATTCATATTGATCCTGACAGAATCAAGGAGATTTCTGAAATATCCCTAACTCACAACAAGAAATCTATGCAATCTTTCCTTGGCCAGATTAATTTTGTAAAGATATTTGTGCTATATTTTTCAAGAATTGTGTCTCCTTTACAAGCAATGATTAAAAAGAACTCAAATTTCAAATGGGGCCAAGACGAATATGAAGAATTTAATTTGATCAAACAAGCAATTGTTAACGCTCCATCTTTAGCAACTCCAAATTTTTCTGATCCTTTTATTTTATATACATTTGCCTCTGATAGATCATACATTGGGATACTCACTCAAGAAAATCAAGACAAGGCAGAAGCCCCAATTGCTTTTTTCAGTTCAAATTTACAAGGGGCTGAGTTGAATTATTCAGATGTAGAAAAACAAGCTTATGTTGTTTGTAAAGCAATTAAATATTTCAGACCCTTTCTACTTAAAACCCATACAAAAATCATAGTACCATTCCTAGCGGTAAGAAATCTCTTAGTGCAGAAAGATGTAGGTGATAAAAGAGCCAATTGGGTTACTGCCTTACAAGAATATGACATAGAAATCAAACCACCGAGTATTGTAAGAGGTCAAGGCTTTTGCAAAATACTAGCTGGAGCATTGCTTATTTCTGAAATACCATCTGCAGAGATACAAATGTATGAGGTAAGCCTAAACGATGTTGAATCATTATATGTTGATATCATATTTTATTTAAAGAATGGATATGCTCCTGCAAATCTCGATTACACCAAGAAAAGAGCTCTAAGGTTGAAGGCTAAACAATATCAACTCGTGAATGATGTTCTTTTTAGAATGAATTATGATTCTATTCTCCTTAGATGTCTTGAGAAATCTAAAGCTGAAAAAGTCTTGCAGGAACTCCACGATGGACCAGCAGGCAGACATTATGCTGGAGACGCCACTGCACATAAAATCCTCCGCGCAGGCTATTACTGGCCTACACTATTCAAAGACTCACATAGCTACGTAAGGAAATGTCAAGTTTGTCAAACCGCTACTGGGAGACAAAAGAAACCATGATTACCGCTGCAACCAGTCAACATTGAGTAGCCTTTTGATCAATGGGGATTGGACATAATAGGTGAGATCGTTCCTCACTCTTCTAAACAACATAGGTATATCCTTATAGCAACTGATTATTTTACTAAATGGGTAGAGGCAGTTCCTCTAAAAACAGCTAATGCCGAGCACATCATCGAGTTCATAGATCAATTCATAATCACCAGGTTTGGTTTTCCTTCTGCTTTAATGTTTGATAGTGCATCGTATTTTTCTAGTAATGCTATGACTGAATTTGCACTCAAAAGAGGTTTTAAACTTAAATAATCTTCCAATTATTACCCATAAGGGAATGGGTTAGCTGAATCTACAAATAAAAATTTAATCAGAATCATTAAGCGAACCATTGATCAAAATCACAAAAATTGGCATAAGTCTTTAATATATGCTTTATGGGTAGATCGAATAATGCAGAAAGCATCCATTGGTACTTCTCCCTTTAATTTAGTTTATGGGAAAAACGTGGTTCTTCCAACTCATTAGCAATTCCCTCTTTAGCCTTAGTTCAATATATTGATGAAGCACCAACTTCTTCCTTACAACTAAGCTTCTTCCTTCCTTCATGTGAAACAATAATATGGCTTGTTTCATGTGCTTTAGGCCTTATTAGCCTTCTGGATCATTCATAAGGTCTTCAATTTGTGTATCCGCCCTCTAAACACTGGATTAAAGCATTTAATCTTCAATAATGGGCTTTAGATCTCTTTAAACTATCACTGATACTCTTTGTCGCTTCACTTCTATCTTGTCTGTGAATACTGCAGGTTTCATGGCGCTGGAGGTTTTTGGCAGAGTTGAACACTGATATTTTATAAAAACACATGTTTAAAACCCCTCTCAGGAGTCTTTCCTATGATCCCTAGCTTTGAATAAGCTTTCTCTACGCTCTGTGTCACCATGATAGTGACTATGAGAAAGAATTGTTTTCACCGTCTTTAACCCTGAAAAACACAATAAACTTTGTTAAGAAAAATCCCTGGGAGTGGAGGTGGATTCTGTGGAGGCTCATGGAAAATGGAGGTGCAGTGACGGAAATGGTGGATGTAGGTGAAAAAGGCTAAAAACCACACGGAATGGAGGAGAAACTGGTCCGATGGAGGTCTAGTATGTGGACGATTCCGGACCGTTAGATTAGATCAGATGGTGGTGATCGATGGTCAAGATTCACCGGTGTGGTCATTTGGAAGAGTTAGATGGAATGAAATAACTTTAATGTAAAACACCAAATTTTAGTGTTTGGGTAAATTACAAAGGAAAAGAGCTAAAATGTAGAAGATCAGAGCCTTTGTGGGTGGGACCCGGAGGGTGGAAGGCGATTTGAATGTGGACCGTCAAATCATGGGAAGAGATCAATGGCATAGATCTTCCGATGAAACCATTGGATGCTCCGATGAAAATAATATGGATGGGAACACAATGAAATGTGGGCCGTTGATCTAGATTAAATGAACTTTTGGGGTTTAATGAAGGCCTATATCGGGAAGGGGTGGTTTTTAGAAGAAAACTGTTGTTTTCGCGCAGGATTGGAATGGTTTTGAAAATTTTCCAAAAAAACATGATATACCTTGCTGCCTGACATGTGTAGCTTATAAAACCAATTTTATCACGTAAATTTGAAATGGTAACTGTCGGACACTAAAATCGTGCGATATGCACCTCAACCATTGGATGTAGGACGGGGAAATCTGACGGTGCAAGATGGAGCACGATATGGAAAGATGCACAGATGGAACAAGTGGGCAGAGTCAAAGGAGGGTTCACTATGGACCATCAGATCTGTAGAATGGATGGTCAGGATCAAAGGAGGAAGCACCAATTTTCCAAAGGGAAAAAGGTTAGATGGAAGGGCGGAATGAATCCTAACCATTGGATCTATTGGGATGGGCGACGGAGATTAAGCCAGAGATCAGCGGAACAGTGAAACGGTGGAAGGGGAAGGCGGGGCACGATGCAATATGGACTGTCAGATCTGGCAGAATGGATGGTGGAGATTTAATCGCATCAGAGAAAGGTAGGGGGCCAAAAATTTGCGGCTCACTGATTTTGCAATTTGCAATTTAGCACGGACTGTTGGATCACGAAAGAGATCAACGATGGAGATTTGATTAGAAGGGGAATTATGGGGGGAACAAGAGGCAGAGCGCGATTCAATCTGGGCCATTGTTTCTTGTGGATTCAACGGTCCAGATTAAATTGGCGGAGCAATGATGGGATCTGTGAGCAAAATCACGAAAAAATCCTGACCGTTGGTTCTTGTGGGTTCAATGGATAGGATCTAATCGGAGGGTCAGCCATCGGGGAGAAAGAAGAGTGGGAATGATGGGTTAGCACGATGTGATTTTGCGACAGTCGTTGGATCTGGAAAGGGATCAACGGTGGATATATAGTCGGAGGGGCATTGGAAAGGTGTAATGGGCATAGTGAGATATTAGTGTTGGTCGTTAGATCTGTACAGATCAACGGTTAATATTGCAGTGGAGGTCTACAGAACGAAACCCCAATCGCATCGGAATAATAGGAATAACAAAGGAAAGGTGTTAACAAATAGTTGTGATTGCGATTAGCACCTGAGGGCATTGCGCCTGGTTCTAGTGTCGGGTCGTATGTAGATAAGGGCTGAGGGCTAGGCTGAAAGGGGCTTAAGCCTATTATAAGGTAAAAAGTGGGTTTTTAGATCAAAAAAACAGTTTTTAAGGCTAAATGGTGGGTTTATGTAAAGGGAAAAAGGGATTTTTAAACCAAATGAAGGGAGCCATAAGGTTTTAAAAGGGGAATTTGATGGTTTAGAGGGCTAAGGAGGGGATTTTGATGTTTTTTTAGGGAAATTTTGTGAAGGGAAAAAGAGGTGAAAATGGGTAATTTGCAGGGATAAAATGGAGCAAATGGAGGCATTTCTGAGCAAATTTCTTTCACAAACAGTGAGGCTTTTTAAATGGAAACATCAGTGAGGGATCTTCAAAAGATAAAAAACACATGGAGGCTTCAAGAATGATAGGTTTTCAAAGGAAATGTATCTCTTGAAGGCTCAGAAACAAATTTAACCACCTATTTTCTATGTCAAAATTTTATAGCTGGCTAACAATGGCTCCACATGGGGATGGCATCTTCTTGAAGGTGTCAAGAACTTCAGATGCCTGATATTTAACCATATTTTTCTTCTTTGATCAGCTACTATATATATGATGGGCATTAAGTCAGCAGAAAATATCTTCCCAAACAATCTACCGACCCATCCTACCGTCCTAACATTTTTTCTTCAAGGTGCATTTTGATTTCCAGACGTTCTTCATCATTTTTTATTGAAAGTAGAAAACAAACTAATCTAATTCTACCCTTATTCCTCCATGAGACCATATTAAATAGTTGGCCTCATAGCTTCTCTACCTAAACTAATATCTGCTAGGATTAAACTGTCTAGCAGATTTATTTATCTAAATTCTACAACATAAATTTAAAAATAGTCAAACCAGGATTAGACTGTCTGGTTTGCTGTGGGTCTATGGCATAAAGACAGTTTCACATGAACTAAAATTTTTAGGAACTTGAAAACAAAATGTGAAGGCTTAGGATTGTGAAACTTTGAAGCATCCTTCTTTTCCTCGTAACTTAGGTTTTGAGCTTGTTAGAGTCACTTTCTTTATTCATTTCAGCTCTGGTTTTGATCATGTTAGAGATGATTCTTCTTCTTTCTTTGCTGGTTTAGGTTTTGATCATATTAGAACCAGCCTCTCACTCCCTTTGGCTCAGGCTTTGAGCTTGTTTGAGCCAGTATTTTAGAACTTCACAGGTTCAATTTTTGAGCTTGTATGAAGCTTTTCTTTCTCTTTTTTTGAAACATTTTTCTCTTTTTTCTTTAAAACAAAACATGTCAATGGTATTTACAATGGAGGTGAACACTTTAAACTGGAACTCCGCAATAGTAATGCTTGAGCATCCTGCCATTGACAAGACCCCCAAATAGATCTGTACCATCTAACTCTTGCAGAAAATAGGCATTTGGATCAATGGTGGATTGGATGACATAAGGACCCTTCCACAAACTGTCAAATTTGCCAATTTTTCCCTTTTCCTCTCTCCTAGAGTCCCACTTAAGTACCTTGTCTCCAATTTTGAAGTCACAGGCCTTTGTTCTCTTGTCAAACAAACTTTTTATGTTTTCTTGCACTTTCAAAGCTCTATTGTAGACTTCCTCTCTTATCTGTTGGAGTTGTATTGTTTGATTTATCCTCCTTATCATGATGTCTTCTTCTGACTGTAGTTCTTGGACCAATTTTATCACTGGTACCCCTAGGCTACTAGGAAACACTACCTCTATCCCATAAACAAGCTGATATGGAGACATCCCTATGGATTTCTTTGTAGTCAGTCTGTCTGCCCATAGAGCATGCACCAACTTGTTATGCCATGATTTTTTATTCTCTTCAAGCAGCTTCTTGATGATGGTCACCAAACTTTTATTTGATGATTCTTTTAGCCCATTTCCTTGAGGATAATAAGCAGTAGAATGACCAAGTGCGATCTAATACCTGTGACAAAAATCAATCATATTTTTGGAACCAAAAGTAGCAGCATTATCAGTGATAATCTTCCTAGGACAACCAAATCTAGATAGGATATGGTCTTCAAGGAATTTTATGATGACAAAATCTGTGGCATTCCTTGAAGGGATTGCCTCTATCAATTTGGTGAAATAGTCTGTTGCTGTGAGAATCCATTTGTGTTGGGAAGATGAAGCAGGATGGATCTCCCCTATGAAATCTAGGCCCCACTATTGAAAGGGAGCCTCAACAATGATAGGTTGTAATGGTAAAGGGAGGAGTTTTATTTTGCCCTAAAAAATATGGCACTTATGGTAGGAAACTATCATTTTATGGATATCATTGAAGAGGGTAGGCCAGTAATAGCCAGCTCTGAGGATTTTGTTAGCTGTGGTTTTCCAGTTGAGATGGTCGCCGCACTCTCCTGCATGGAGCTCATGTTTGATCCTCTCTGCATCGACTTTGGGCAGACATTAAGAAACAATCCATTTGCATTTTTCTAGTATAAACATTCATTTAAAATGCAATAATTTCTAGCTTTTAACTTTAGAAACCTTTCCTTAGTCTTTGATAAATCAGGAGGAAGGTTAAGATTTGTAAGCACATATAGGATGTCAGAATACCAAGGAGAGTTTTGAAAATCTTCTTCAACATTAGGAGCAGGCAATCCTTCATGTTCATCCAAGGCATCTACCATGTTTATGTCAAGGGCTTGCAAGTTTGATTCAGCCATTAATTGAGTTAAGCCTTGACCCTTGATGAGTTTTGTGGTTTTGATCTCTCGATCATACTCTAGTATCACTGCAATCCATTTACCTCGTTTTCCATCTGGATCTTGTCACAAAATATCTTTCACCACTATGTTAGGCACATAAGAAATGATGTGAGAATGAAGAATATACACCCTAAAGTCTTTTAAGGCCTTTACCAAAGCATAAGGCTATTTTTCCATTATATTATATTTCAAGGGTGCATCTCTCAATGTTTTGCTAAAGAAAGTGATTGGCTATTCATGGCCTTCTGGGTTTTTCTGCAGCAAGACAACAACCACAGTATGCTTTGAGGCAAAGGAGAAGATAAGGAAATCTTTTGTGAAGTCTGGGATGATTAGTACTGGAGCTCGGTTGAGTGCATGTTTAACTAACTCAAAATATTTTTTGGCCTCTAGAGTCCATTTAACTCCTACTTCTTTCTTAAGCATGTTTGTCATATTTCTCAGGAGTTTTTCTAAGTTGGGAATAAATCTCCTTAAGAAGTTAATTTTCCCAATAAAGGACTGCAATTCTTTTATGTTTCTTGGGTGACTAATCTGCAGTATTCCCTCAACTCTTTTTGGGTCTATTTTAATCCCCTTTTCTGATATAATATGGCCCAGAAGCTTACCTTCTTGGAGGCCAAATATAGTATTTTTGGGATTTAAAGATAGCCCAAACCTTCTGTACCTTTCAAATACCTTTCTCAGATGTTTAAGGTGCTCTTCATCAAGTTTGGAATATACTGTTATGTCATCAAGGTAGATTACGATGAAGTGACCTATTTCCTCTGAAAATGCTATGTCCATTTCTGTTTGGAAGGTTGCACCAGCATGCATTAGTCCAAAAGGAATTTTAACATACATGAAAGTGCCCCATCAAGTGGTGAAAGATGTCTTAAGCTGATCTTCTGGGAGTACTAAGACTTGGTTATACCCGAAAAAGCCATCTAACATGGAGATCCTTTTTGAGCCAACTACCCTTTGTAGGATGTGTTCCATCTTGGGTAAGGGGTAATTATCTTTAAGTGAAGCTCTGTTAAGGTTTCTAAAATCAATCATTGTTTTTAAAAAGAACATCATTCACGAGTTGATATTGTTTAGCCTTCAACCATAGAGCTCTTTTCTTGGTGTAATCGAGATTTGCAGGAGCATATCCATTCTTTAAATAAAATATGATATCAGCATATAATGATTCAACATCATTTAGGCTTAGCTCATACATTTTTATCTTTGCAGATGGTATTTCAGAAATAAGCGATGCTCCAGCTAGTATTTTTCAAAAGCCTTGACCTCTTACAATATTCACTGGTTTGATTTCTACATCATATTCTTGTAAGGTAGTAACCCAATTGGCACTTTTGTCACCTACATCTTTCTGTAATAAGAGATTTCTTACCGCTGGGAATGGTACTATGATTTTTGTATGTATTTTAAGTAGAAAGGGTCTGAAATATTTAATTTCTTTGAGAACAGCATAAGCTTTCTTTTCTACATCTGAATAATTCAACTCAACCCCCTCTAAATTTTAACTGAAAAAATCAATTGGGGCTTCTTCCTTGTCTTGATTTGCTTGAGTGATTATCGCAGCGTATGATCTATTAGAGGAAAATTTATATAAAATAAAGGATTGGAAAAATTTGCAGTTGTTAAAGATGGAGCGTTAACAATTTCTTGTTTGATCAAATTAAATGCTTCATATTCATCTTGGCCCCATTTGAAATTTGAGTTCTTTTTAATCATTTCTTGTAAAGGAGACACAATTCTTGAAAAATCTAGCACAAATCTCTTTACATAATTAATCTGGCCAAGGAAAGATTGCATAGATTTCTTGTTGTGAGGTAGGGATATTTCGGAAATCTCCTTGATTTTGTTAGGATCAATATGAATTCCAAATTTTGACACTATGAATCTAAGAAGTTTTCCTTCACTTAATGCAAAAAATGATTTTTCTGGGTTAAGTGAAATTCCATACCTTTGACAACATTGAAAGATCTGTTTTAAATCTCTAAGATGATTGCTTCGTTTCTTGGAATATACAGTTCTATCATCCAAGTAAATTACCACTGATTTGCTAACTAATCCCTTCAATGCGATGTACATGGCTCTCTGAAATGTGGCACCAACGTTGATCAGACCAAATGGCATATTTTGATATGCGTAACTGCCCCATTTGGTTCTGAATGTGGTTTTTAATTGATCATCGGGATGGACCAATACTTGGTTGTAACCATAGAAACCATCTAAGAAAGACATTAATTCTGATCCTGCGACTGTCTGCAATATTTGCTCCATGGGAGGCAAAGGAAAATTATCTTTTTGGCAGGCTTTGTTAAGATTTCTAAAGTCAATACAAATTCTAATGTATTTGTTCTTCTTTCTAACAGGAACCATATTGGAAACCCATTCAGAATGTCGAACAGGAAAAATAATTTTGGCTTTCAATAATTTATTGAGTTCAGTTTTGATCTGGTTTTCTAAATTGGGATGGATCTTTATTAGCTTTTGTTGGACAGGTTTTTCATCGTTTATCATTGGGATAGTATGTTGGATGATAGAAGTGTCATAAGTTCTGAGTTCATCGTAGTTCCAAGAAAAGACACTTTTGTATTGTTTCAAGAGATGAACATACGCTATTTTTCTTTAGGAGCTAGGCCAAGGCCTAGGTTGATATTTTGTGGTTTGGTATCAGTTCCTAGGTTTACTAATTCATAGTTCAAATTTGAACTTTGCAGTTTTGAATTGGTAGATCTTTTGAATCGATATTTCAAATCATAAAGGTCTTCTAACTTGAATACTGACTTTGGCATAGCATTATTAGTGCTATCTTGTTGCAATTGTTTGTCATGTTGGTCCTCATCAATTATCTGATTGGTGTAAGATCCTTCATATGTGAGGAAGCTTACGATATCAGGATCATCGTTGAAAATCCTCCAATTGGTAATGTTATCAGGAATAGAGGGTCTAAAGATTAATTCGATTGAAAATCGATCAAGGCTATAGTCTTCTGAAGGAATGAGTTTGGAAGCTACATTAGCTAGGACGTCTACACTAGCATTCTGAAGTTTGGGGATTGATGAAATATTAAATGCTATAAAGTGTTCAGTCAGATCTTGAACTAAAGATTGATAATGCTTTAAATGACCTGATAAACAATGTATAGTATTGCGTACCTGTTTGATTACAATTTCAGAATCTCCAAAAACTTGTAGGTATTTGATGACTAATCCGATTGCATTGTATAATCCTTGGACTAAAGCATCGTATTCTGCGGTATTATTGGTGCAATCGAACTCGAGTCTACAAGTTAGCATAATTTTTTTTCCCTCTAGACTAATCAACACGCATCCTGCTCCTGCTCCTTCATTAGACTTAGAACCATAAAAAAATAACTTCCAAAATAAAGATTTATTTACAGGAGCATCTACAAAATTAATAAATTTAGAACTATCTGTTTGAGAAAATTTTTCTATTTAAGATAAAATAGAATGTTCTAAGTAAGGTGAAGTATGAGAATTAAAATTTCCTAAGAAAGAATCAACTGAGTAGTTGCCAATGATATTATTGTTGTATGCTACCGGTTCATTTTCTCCTTCCAGTTCTGTTACTATGTATTTCTGATGTTTTTCTCACTCAACCTTTATCTGATTTGGTTTACGATTGTAAGGGAGCCACATGTGTGACCAATCAGTTGCAAAGTATCCGTGAAGTTTTTCTGACCAATCTCTACTAAGAATTAAGCCATAAAATTCTAGAATATCTGCAACTAAAATGTCGATAACTTGACATACCTTTGGATTAGATGACAACCTTATGGTAACCTGATTTAATTCGCCAATCACTTCAACTTGCGATCGATCTAGCTGAACTATGCGCACAACAGATTTTTGCGGTTGAATGTTCAACTTTGCACATATTGATTTTGGTAGAATATTAGATGAAGCTCCATAATCCACTAAACAATTGTGCAAATTTTTATTGAAAACTTCATAAGTAAGAAGAAATGTGGGAGTATGAGATCTCGACCTTCCTCCAATTAAAGTGATATTTTCTAGATCAACTTTATTAATCACATTAGTTGGAGGTCTTCCCATTTCATGGGAAGCTTGAGAGATTACAGGGGTAGGCAAAGGTTTTTCTGGTACAGCATGTAATTCTTTCAAAGGTACCTTTTGTTGGTGTTTTAACTTGCTCAATTCATAAAAAGGGATGTTAGCCCTAGTCTTCTTCATGTCTTCTATGATATTATACTCCATTTCATTTGAAATGATCATCTTTTTTGATGGAGTTGATGAATCTGTTTGGAATGGGCTAGTTTGAGTAACTTTAGATTTCATTTTCTTGGTTGTGAATTTGTCCTTAGTCATTGAGCTTGCGCTCTTTGGCTTAGGAGTAGGTTGAGAAGGATCAAGTTGATTTCTACTTCAAGTGCTAACCAGGGATGCCTCTTGATATTATTCATCTGGGAGGATGAAATCCCACATACCTTTTATCGCTACAGCTTCTTCTTCATCGATATTTTCTTCAGTAGCAATCTCCTCTTCTTCTTCTTTTGATTCAGCACTTGTCATAGCATTTGGCAGCTTTGAATCAGTCAAAGGGTTTATTCTATAAGGCTTGAACGGATTTTTAGAAGAATTTTCTGCCACTTGTCTCTTAATGTCAACCATTTCGTTGGACATGGTTGTCAAAACTTTCTACAATCCTTCTAAATCGAATGGATCTTTCGATTTTTTTTTCTTAGGGTCTTCCTTAAAAGTTACTTTCTTGGATTTTCGTTCCTCTATCGCATTTTTCTTTTCTAGAGTAATGATACGTTTCTCTACTGCTATTGCTTCCTTCATATTGTCAGCTAAAGTTGTTTTGTTAGCCCTGTCAATGAAAATTTCTATGTTTGATGGTAAAGCATAGATATACCATTCACTTCGCACTTCTTCGCTAGGCTTGGAAGCAGTAGGAATTTTATTTAACAGTTTATTGAAACGTGAATTAAAATCCTTGATAGGTTATTTTGACTCGGCCCTAAGGTTAGACAGGTCATTGATCAGTGTCGCTGTAGACCCGTCATCACCGAACTTAGTCAAAAATTAATCTTGGAAGATATCCCAACTAGTGATAGATCCAGACGGTAATGAGAAATAACATGATCCAGCTACTCCTTGTAGAGTATAGGGAAAAAGTCGGACAACAGCATCTTCATTGGTAACTCCATTGAGATTTATGGACAACATAAAGTTATTTATATGCTCTTCCGCTAGCATGTCTTCTTCAGGATTAAACTTAGGCAGGCATTTTTCAATATGGGCCGGTAATTGACTCAAGGGCGCATGCATTAAGACTGCCCCTGGATTATTCCATGGAGATTGGGCCATCGCTGAACTACCAACAGAAGAAAGTGAAAAAGATGATCCTTGCGGTTGAGAAGATGAGGATAATACTATTCCACATGCTTGAGAAGAAGATGTGGAAGTTCCAGTGGACTGATGGACAATAATTTGAAGTGGAGGGGTGGATGGTTGACTTCGCGGTGAAGAGGTTGAGATGGATGATGATGATGAAAGAGTCTTTCTATCAGACTCTTTAGGTGATTTTCTTGCTCTCTTCCTTGTAGGTAGAGGTAACTCAGTTGGCTGAACGCCTAAATTTTCGCTCTATAATCTAGTGAGAGGATGAGTAGGGTTATATTGCGAAGTCACACTGCCTTGAGATTTATCAGATCTTTGAGGTGATATTGAAAATTGATGAAGTTTATGAATCAAAGATTCAACTTCAGGAGGCTCAATAGCAGATTCTTCAGAAAAGTCAGGGTTTGTGGGGAAGTTGGGGGAGATGGTGAGGGCGATTTACTCTCAGAATGGTATTTATATTTTGACTTACTTGCCATTCATAGTTCAAGCCCTCCTTCTAGATTCTAGCTCTATATTTAAAGATTCTAAGTGTGATGGGGAAGTTGGGGGAGATGGTGAGGGCGATTTACTCTCAGAATGGTATTTAGATTTTGACTTACTTGCCATTCATAGTTCAAGCCCTCCTTCTAGATTCTAGCTCTATATTTAAAGATTCTAAGTGTGATGGGGAAGTTGGGGGAGATGGTGAGGGTGATTTACTCTCAGAATGGTATTTAGATTTTGACTTACTTGCTATTCATAGTTCAAGCCCTCCTTCTAGTGCCAAATATGTTGAAGCCCTGAAAATTGGGTCTACAACAAGGGGGATACCCACCTGGTCCGGACCTTGGTTGCCAGCTCCTTTTCCGTTTGGTATAGTGGGTCCGACTGGGGATAATGGGACCATTTTCCCAATATTTGTGTGTGTGTGTTGAGAATCGATATTTCCTTTCTAAAAGTTCCTAAGTAAGATGCTTTTATTCTAACTCTAATCTAATAACATGCAATTGTATTCTAATAAACATAAATATTTAATTCTACACTAACCCGGGATGTAATCTTTCCGTTATGCGATCTAAAATGATTTCAAATAACAATTGGTAATAAAGATCGTTCAAATGTTATAAGAAATTAATTCAATAGAGATAAACCACTTTGTATAAAAATTTAGACGAAACAATTGTGAAAAACATATCTCATAATAAGTTGCTCATATATTAAGCATAAATAAATAGCTATCACAGTACAAAAGTGCCAAATGATAACTCAAGCATTCAAGAATCAATATATAAACAACTGAACATGAATATCACTTTAACACAAAGTTATAAATAGTTAAGAGATAAAAATACCATTTATAACTAGTTCTACTCATGAGCTTCAAGCAATAATGACTTATCTATTCTTAATCCAACATCCATTAAGAGTACAAAAGTGAAACATCAGTAGTAGATATTAAATGCAGATATCAATAAATCCTGTTCCATTCATTCATCAAAACCTCCTCGGAGGGTGCAAAAGTGCATGTTATGAGGACAAGTTTTTGACAAATTTTAGGACCCTTCTTTAAATGCATGAGAAGGGTTTAAATACTACTAACTAAATCTAAAAATAATTTATTACAGAAATGTAGGATACGGTTTAAATGACTGTCCTTATTTTAGGAAAAAAGAAAGCAAAATTAATACTAAATCTAAAAACAAAACTAACAACTAACTATTTGTGAATCTGTTCTTTGAAATTGCAAGCGTTCAACATTTGTTTGGGAAGAGTAGGTTGGCCGAATTCAGACTTTAACTGTCCTGTGAAAATAGAATCGGCAAGAGTTGGCGCCATCTTCTCGGTAGAATTCATGATACATTTGAGAGTCATGCACTGGCTGTGTGGTTTTACCAAACATGCCCAGTAAGAATCCCAATTTAACTGAGTTAATCTTTTCATTGATTTTACCTTTTCTTGAGCCTTCTGTCTCCAGCCTATCTGCAGTTGTTGTGCTTTCGGTAGATACCCTGGAGTGGTTTCTGATATCAGATTTGCCTTGTGAAAATTTTCATTTATGCAGCCAATAACACTGTTTACTGCTCTGGCTGCTTCTTCTGCCGCTTGCTCTGCTTTCCTGATTTGTGCATCCAAATTATTAAAGAGCATTTCATTGTGATTGTCGTTGATTATTGGTGCCCCTGCTCTTTTCCCCTCCTCTGTTTCTTGCCAAGCCAAATATTTTGTAACTCTTGTATCAATTAAATCATAATCATGTTGTAAGTCTATGACTTGATTAGTGATTTTATCACTTTCTTCACAATAAGAGTTCCAATGTGATATTCTTTGGCACAATATTTCCTGCTGCTGCAGTAGTTGATCATTTAAAGAAATGGATTCTGTGATGAATTACGTAAGCTTTGGATCATCCTTGTGCATCTCTTGCATAACCTGTAACTATTTTTATTTTTTATCCAAACTGTTCTGGTCACCTATCTGCATTTGTTGGAAGTCCTGCTGTAATTTTTCAAGTTGTTTCTATGCTTCATTGTTGGCGTTGGCTTGTTGTAGTTGTTTTTGCAAAACTTGTACTTGATATTCTTTCTCATTTAGTGATTGTCGTACTCAGATGCTTTATCAATGGCTGTAGAGGCATATTCTCCTGTGATCTGAGATAATTTGGTGAGATTTTCAGTGGGATCAGTGGTAGGATCTTGCCATAGGATGTCTAATTGCTCTGCAACATGAGAGAGCACGTTTTCCAATTTCCTTTTCTTTCTTTGTCTTCTTACCACTGCCTTGTGTTGTGGACTATAAAATACATCAAGAGGAGGAATTTCCTCTATTTTGAACATAATTTCAAAGGATGGGGTAATGGGAATATGTTCCATTTCAGAGACATTGCTAGTTATTCCTGTGACTATATTTTTTGTTGCCTGTACATTACTCATAGGTGTCTGTGTGTTCTGACCTTAAATATTAATTAAATCATTAAATGTCTCCCATTCTTTATCTAGCTCAGTTCTAACTGATGGTTGTTGTACGATGAGAGGGAGAGGATTTAGCTGTGGAGAGGTTGAAACCTATTACTGTGAGAGCTCCTTTGACTGGGCAATATCCCTTACTGACCCTTCACTTTTATCATGGTCATTTTCAGACCTCTTAGAGTGTTCTGACGTTTCTCTCCCAGACTTAGATTTAGATTTGTCTATGCCTGAACTTCCACTGAGACTAATACTTGGAGTTGGTTCCCTTATGGGTTCCAGGTGTAATTTATCCAAAGGGATACTAGATAATCTCCTTTCCCTATACATCTTGAACTCTTGAAATTCTGCTGGAGAAAATCGTATTTGGGCTGAATGTAGAACCTCTTTAAGTGTGCCTTTCTCTTGGAACATGTCATCAAAAAGATCATGTTGTTTAGAAAACACCTGTATTTTTACTGCAGTAGTGAAATTTTTAGCAATATCATAAGGGTCGAACGGTCTTCTTGGAAATTTGAACAAATGTAAACATGTTATGTTTTTACTTCTTTGAATGCATGGCCTACATCAAATAGTGAAAAGGCCCCACAGGCCACAAGAAATTGTGGCCAAATAGCCTTCTTTTTATCTTTCAAATATTAAGTCAAACCTCCTTCTCCGTAGGTTTGATGAGCAATTTCTCGTGCCATGAGTTTATCAGGAACATACAAAGGTAAGACATGAGGGAAAGTGAGACTTCCAAATACCCTGACATATGTAAACAATTCTTCTCCAAACCATCTCGTGACAGGAAGTATATGTACCTCTGCTTCAGGAGAAAACCTTGGAGCATCTTTATCATATAACATTTTATACAGGGGCAACATGATTCCATGACATATCTTGTAAAAATAGGGAATGAACTTTGAATCCCACAATTATTTATGATAAATATGAATGGGTAAGGGGTCTTGAGTCGTCCATTTCCAACCCATCAAAGGAAACTTGGAAATATAACAAATTGAATCCAGAACATATGCAGATAAGTAAAAAGGGGGATAAATTCTCTGAGAAATAGTTCTTTTAGACCAATAATTTAAAATGGTTGTGGCTAAGTTATCAGATAATATCTTATCCCAATCCACAACAGTAGCATTAACATCAGCATTCAATAATGGTAGCCATTCATATGAAAATTTATTAATGTCCGGCTTCCCAAAAAGCCTACAGAGCATAGCAGTAGCAAAGCAATACGGGGAAGTGAGAGAACCAGTACTGTACATACCGTGTTTATCCTTTTTTAGTGGTTCATCCCTCCTTGACCAGTCCTTGGTACATACTACCAGGTCTTCATTTTCTTTAGCAAACTTCTCCATGAACTGTTTGTTTTAATTCGCTGGTGGCTCTGGTAAATGATACACGTGTCTCAAATATTGTGGAGTGAATGAGCCAATGAGTTCTTGAATCTGAGTCTTAAACTGTCCATTAGTGATATCAGTGCTGTCCAATACCCATTTAATCATGTCCATGTATGGAAGAATTTTAGGCCTCGCCGCTATCCGGTGCAAGAATGAGCAATAGCCTGCTGACGCTCTAAGACCCATATGAGCTCGCAAGAGCGGGGTAACTCTCATTACTCCGGGTTTTCCTGTATACATATTATACATGCCTTCCCAAGTAGTAATACTAGCATCTTTGTTACAGGCTGTGTCTGTATACAAGGGCGTCATTTATTTGTCTTCAGAACTCAGAGCCTTGTATTTATTTCCCATAATATCCTGAATACTGCTTTGTATAGTTCTATGTTCTTCATTCCTGCAGTTTACAAATGAAGTGAGAATAATGACAAGAAAAAGGTGACGAGAAAGCTTTTAAATGCCGAAGACATATAAAATATACCACCTTACGTGAAATGGCTCTTCGATCATAACAAAACCATATTTCATTAATGATTGACAACCAATTCATTGATTAACATTAAAGCGCTTAATAAGGCCTCGTTTTATGGAAAATATTTTTTGTACAATGAGCCTTAAATATCTGAGGTAAGGCGATCTATGATTTTCTTCACAATATCGCAGATCGCAGTATCACAAAATCGCTATATCGCAATATCGCAAAATCGCTGGATCGTAGCATATGGCAAACATCCGTTAATGTGTTTTTCTGCGAAATGCGATTTACGATATGTGCCATCGCATATCGGCGGTTTAAGGTTTTTAAGGCATGCGATGCGATGAATGTTTTTTAGTGCGTAGTTTTGCATTGCGATCTCGCAATCTTAGAGTTCCGCTTGTAAGGAGATATTCATTACCTTTTTGCGATGTGATATTTCTTAAAGAATGATTTTATTCTATCCTATCATAAAACTGAAGTTTTTTAGATTTTTCAAGGGATATTCTCCTAAGTCTATGATAGTAAATTTTATTGTAAAAGGAAATACAAGCACTAATCGATTTTTAAATTTTTTGATTAAGGGCCCCCACTTATTAGTATTAGTGATAATACTAATAAGAAGGGGGGTTGTTGCTGGCCACAACAATTGGCGATTCACTTGGAAGAACCAGTTATCTCTGTTTTTCTTTTGAATTTTCTAAACTTTCAAAACAGAAAATTTTCTAGAAAATCAAACTTTATTATAGAAATACAAAGTACATTATGCTTTTATCTATCAATGATATTTCGTTTCTTCTATATTCAACTTTGATTTTTTACTTCCTCAAGCTAGTCCTTGTGTCTACATCAGTCATTACTTGGTTTATAAAGATAGAAACAAAGGCTTCTCTATAAATCAGTTTTAAATATGCTCATTTGTCGTAGGTAGAGCCTCTGCTACCAGCAGGCGTTTATAGCCTTGACAGGGTTACCTATTACCCAGAAATGATCCTGTATCCTACTTACAGAAATATACAATTTTCAAAGAGAAATCCATATTCACACTTATTGCTTTCATTTTCTTTTTTACCCTTAAAGAACAATGTCTTGTTTTGGTAGCCAATTTATGACAGTGCCATTCACTTGATTTATAACTTTGCTGATCAAGCTGGCTCGTGATGAGACCCCTTGTCTTTTGATTGCAACAATCTTGAGTCATTGCCCTGTTGTGGTATGCAGTATTGGCAAAGTCAAAAAGCTATAACATCTATGATCATGATAAGTCGGCTCGTGATGAGACCTATTACTCTTTAATTTAAAGTGTATCATTGGATTATTCCTTGAACATTGTAGTTTCCTAAGTGGGGAGGAAGTCATTGTTTCCTTAAGATAGCTCTGGATGACAATGGTAGAGTTTTTTGGAAAGAAATTTTCTACAGAGAATCTTCGTTTTTTTATTGATACCTTTCATTGCACTGATATAAAACAATTTCCCACTAACGGTTGCTTTTTATCAAAATTTACAAGGTTGAAACTAGTATCATTTCTAGGCCTAAATCCTTTAACTGTATCTTTCAAAAATAATGATCAATTTTCTAGAAGAATTCTATTTATACAAGTGAAAAAACAAAATCCAAAAGAGAATTTGTATCTTTTTCATGAATTCCAAATGTAACCATTTACAACTGGTTTTATTATGAAAATAAAGAAAACTAATTTACAAAATAGAAGAATGATCTCCTATGGAAAATATTTTTTGAGGATCTGTCCGTTAACAGGTAAAGACTCTCTTTTTCCTGTTAAATCCTGTAACATAAAAGTAGATGGACCTATGATCTCTGCGATTTGGAAAGGGCCAAGCCACATTCGTTGAAATTTTGTATGTTTCCCTTTTTCCTCATGAGCCTTGTCCCATTTTAAAACTAGATCTCCGACCTGAAAGTCCTTTCTGGATATCATGTTTGAATTAAAAAAAGCTTTCACTAATGCTTGGTGATGAGCATGAGTTATTTTGGCTTGTTCTCATTGTTCTTCTATCTTAATTATTTCCAACTGTCTTAGTTGTAAGGAAGAAGTTTGGGCTTCATCAATATATTGAACTAAGGCCAAAGAAGGAATTGCTAGATGAGTTGGAAGAACCACTTCTTTCCCATAAAATAAATTAAAGGGAGAAGTGCCAATGGAGGCTTTCTGCGTTATTTGATCTGCCCATAAAGCATATATTAAAGACTTATTCCAATTTTTATGATTTTTATCAATGGTTCGCTTAATGATTCTGATTAATTTTTTATTTGTAGATTCAACTAACCCTTTCCCCTGTGGATAATAATTGGCAGAGTATTTAAGTTTGAAACCTCTCTTAAGTGCAAATTCAGTCCTAGCATTACCAGAAAAATACGATGCATTATCAAACATTAAAGTAGAAGGTAAAACAAACCTATTAATTATGAACTGATCTATGAACTCAATGATATGCTCAGCATTAGCAGTCTTAAGAGGAACTGCTTCTACCCATTTAGTAAAATAATCAGTTGCTGTAAGGATATACCTATGTTGTTTAGAAGAGTAAGGAACGATCTCACCTATTATGTCCAATCCCCATTGATTAAAAGGATGCTCAATGTTGACTGGTTGTAGTGGCAATGATGGTTTCTTTTGTCTTCCAGCAACGGTTTGACAAACTTGAAATTTCCTTACGTAGCTATGTGAGTCTTTGAATAGTGTGGGCCAGTAATAGCCTGTGTGGAGGATTTTATGTGCAGTAGCATCTCCAACATAATGTCCACCTGCTAGCCCATCATGGAGTTCCTGCAAGACTTTTTCAGCTTCAGATTTCTCAAGACATCTAAGGAGAATAGAATCATAATTCATTCTAAAAAGAACATCATTCACAAGCTGATATTGTTTAGCCTTCAACCGTAGAGCTCTTTTCTTGGTGTAATCGAGATTTGGAGGATCATATCCATTCTTTAGATAAAATATGATATCAGCATATAATGATTCAACATCGTTTAGGCTTACCCCATACATTTGTATCTCTGTAGATGGTTTTTCAGAAATAAGTGATGCTCCAGCTAATATTTTGCAAAAGCCTTGACCTCTTACAATACTTGTTGGTTTGATTTCTACATCATATTCTTGTAAGGCAGTAACCCAATTGGCTCTTTTCTCACCCACATATTTTTGAACTAAAAGATTTCTTACCGCTGGAAACAGTATTATGATTTTTGTATGAGTTTTAAGTAGAAAAGGTCTAAAATATTTAATTGCTTTGAAAACAGCATAAGCTTGTTTCTCTACATCTGAATAATTCAACTCAGCCCCCTGTAAATTTGAACTGAATAAATCAATTGGGGCTTCTGCCTTATCTTGATCTTCTTGAGTGAGTATCGCAGTGTATGATCTATCAGAGGCAAATGTATATAAAATAAAAGTATCGGAAAAATTTGGAGTTGCTAAAGATGGAGCGTTAACAATTGCTTGTTTGATCAAATTAAATGCTTCATATTATTCTTGGCCCCATTTGAAATTTGAGTTCTTTTTAATCATTTCTTGTAAAGGAGACACAATTCTTGAAAAATGTAGCACAAATATCTTTACAAAATTAATCTGGCCAAGGAAAGATTGCATAGCTTTGTTGTTGTGAGTTAGGGATATTTCGGAAATCTCCTTGATTCTGTCAGGATCAATATGAATTCCAGATTTTGACACTATGAACCAAGAAGTTTTCCTTCACTTAACGCAAAAAATGATTTTTTCGGGTTAAGTGAAATTCCATACCTTTGACAACGTTGAAAGATCTGTTTCAAATCTCTAAGATGATTGCTTTGTTTCTTGGAATATACAGTTCTATCATCCAAGTAAATTACCACTGATTTGTTAACTAATCCCTTGAATGCGATGTCCATGGCTCTCTGAAATGTGGCACCAGCGTTGATCAGACCAAATGGCATCTTTTGATATGCGTAAGTGCCCCATTTGGTTCTGAATGTGGTTTTCAATTGATCATCGAGATGGAACAATACTTGGTTGTAACCAGAGAAACCATCTAAGAAAGACATTAATTCTGATCTTGCGACTGCCTGCAATATTTGCTCCATGGGAGGCAAAGGAAAATCATCTTTTTGGCAGACTTTGTTAAGATTTCGAAAGTCAATACAAATTCTAATGTCTCCGTTCTTCTTTCCAACAGGAACCATATTGGAAATCCATTTAGAATGTTGAACAGGAAAAATAATTTTGGCTTTCAATAATTTATTGAGTTCAGTTTTGATCTGGTTTTCTAAATTGGGATGGATCTTTCTCAGCTTTTGTTGGACAAGTTTTTCATCGTTTATCATTGGGATAGTATGTTGGATGATAGAAGTGTCATAAGTTTTGAGTTGATTTTAGTTCCAAGCAAAGACAGTTTTGTATTGTTTCAAGAGATGAACATACGCTAATTTTTCTTTAGGAGCTAGGCCAAGGCCTAGGTTGATATTCTGTGGTTTAGTATCAGTTCCTAGATTTACTAATTCATAGTTCAAAGTTGAACTTTGTAGTTTTGAATTGGTAGATCTTTTGAATCGATATTTCAAATCATAAAGGTCTTCTAACTTGACTACTAACTTTGGCATAGCATTATTAGTGCTATCTTGTTGCAATTGTTTGTCATCTTGGTCCTCATCAATTATCTGATTGGTGTAAGATCCTTAAGATGTGAGGAAGCTTACGATATCAGGATCATCGTTGAAAATCTTCCAATTGGTAATGTTATCAGGAATCGAGGGTCTAAAGATTAATTCAATTGAAAATCGATCAGGGCTATAGTCGTCTGAAGGAATGAGTTTGGAAGCTACGTTAGCTAGGAGGTCTACACTAGCATTATGAAGTCTGGGGATTGATGAAATATTAAAGGCTATAAAGTGTTCAGTCAGATATTGAACTAAAGATTGATAATGCTTTAAATGACCTGATAAACAATGTATAGTATTCCGTACCTGTCTGATTACAATTTAAGAATCTCTGAAAACTTGTAGATATTTGATGTCTAATCCGATTGCTTTGTATAATCCTTGGACTAAAGCCTCGTATTCTGCAGTATTATTAGTGCAATCGAACTCGAGTCTACAAGTTAGCATAATTTTTTTTTCCTCTGGACTAATCAACACGCATCCTGCTCCTACTCCTTCATTAGACTTAGAACCATCAAAAAATAACTTCCAAAATAAATATTTATTTACAGGAGAATCTACAAAATTAATAAATTTAGAACTATCTGTTTGAGAAACATTTCTTATTTGAGATAAAACATAATGTTCTAAGTAAGGTGAAGTATGAGCATTCAAATTTCCTAAGAAAGACTCAACTGAGTAGTTTCCAATGATATTATTGCTGTATGCTACCAGTTCATTTTCTCCTTCCAGTTCTGTTACTATGTATTTCTGATGTTTTTCTCACTCGACCTTTATCTAATTTGGTTTCCCATTGTAAGGGAGCCACATGTGTGACAAATCAGTTGCAAAGTATCCGTGAAGTTTTTCTAACCAATCTCTACTAAGAATTAAGCCATGAAATTCTGGAATATCTAAAACTAAAATGTCGATAACTTGACATACCTTTGGATTAGATGACAGCCTTATGGTAACCTGATTTAATTCGCCAATCACTTCAACTTGTGATCGATCTAGCTGAACTATGTGCATAGAAGATTTTTGCGGTTGAATGTTCAACTTTGCACATATTGATTTTGGTAGAATAACATATGAAGCTCCAGAATCCACTAAACAATTGTGCAAATTTTTATTGAAAACTTCATAAGTAAGAAGAAATGGGGGAGTATGAGATCTCGACCTTCCTCCAATTAAAGTTATATTTTCTAGATCAACTTTATTAATCACATTAGTTGGAGGTCTTCCCATTTCATGGGAAGCTTGAGAGATTACAGGGGTAGGCAAAGGTTTTTCTGGTACAACATGTAATTCTTTCAAAAGTACCTTTTGTTGGTGTTTTAACTTGCTCAATTCATAAAAAGTGATGTTATCCCTATTCTTCTTCATGTCTTCTATGATATTATACTCCATTTCATCCGAAACGATCAATGTTTTTTATGGAGTTGATGAATCTGTTTGGACCGGGCTAGTTTGAGTTGCTTTAGATGTCATTTTCTTGGCTGCGACTTTATCCTTAGTCATTGAGCTTGCGCTCTTTGGCTTAGGAGTAGGTTGAGAAGGATCAAGTTGATTTCTACTTCGAGTGCTAACCGGGGATTCCTCTTGATCTTCTTCATCTGGGAGGATGAAATCCCACAAACCTTTTACCTCTAAAACTTCTTCTTCATCGGTAGTTTCTTCAATAGTAATCTCCTCTTCTTCTTCTTTTAATTTAGCACTTGTGATAGCATTTGGCAGCTTTGAATTAGTTGAAGGCTTTCTTCTATAAGGCTTGAACGGATTTTTAGAAGATGTTTCTACCACTTGTCTCTTAATGTCAACCATTTCGTTGGACATGGTTTTCAAAAATTTCAGCAATCCTTCTAAATCGAATGGATCTTTCGATTATTATTTTGTGGGGTCTTCCTTAAAAGTAACTTTCTTGGATTTTTGTTCCTCTATCGAATTTTTCTTTTCTAGAGCAATGATACATTTCTCTACTACTATTGCTTCCTTCATATTGTCAGCTAAAGTTGTTTTATTAGCCCTGTCAATGAAAATTGCTATGTTTGATGGCAAAATAGAGATATACCATTCACTTCACACTTTTTTGCTAGGCTTGGAAGCAGTAGGAATTTTATTTAACAGTTTATTGAAACGTGAATTAAAATCCTTGATAGGTTCTTTTGACTCGGCCCTAAGTTTAGACAGGTCATTGATCAGTGTCGCTGTAGACCTGTCATCACCGAACTTAGTCAAAAATTAATCTTGGAAGATATCCCAACTAGTGATAGATCCAGACGGTAATGAGAAATACCATGATCTGGCTGCTCCCTGTAGAGTATAGGGAAAAAGTCGGACAACAACATCTTCATTGGTAACTCCATTGAGATTTATGGACAACATAAAGTTATTTATATGCTCTTCCACCAGCATGTCTGTTTCAGGATTAAACTTAGGCAACCATTTTTCAGGATGGTCCGGTAATTGACTCAAGGGCGCAGGCATCAATATTGCCCATGGATTATTCCATGGAGATTGGCCATCGCTGAACTACCAACAGTTCATGAATGTCCTCTGCAAGAAAATGAGCATAATTGAAAAGGACTATGGGCTTAGAACCTGGGGAAAGAATGGAAAAAAAACTTAACACAGATTCATATACCCACTGATCGGTGTGATAACCCAAAAAATAGAATAAAACAGATATAATGTGCTTGGTCTTAATAGAAAAATTAAACGAGGGATAAGGAGGGTTCTTTGTAGGCATTTTTGTATCAGGGGCCATAGAAATATTTAAAGTTTTGGCTCTGCTAGTGTTGTGGTTCCTATGATTTGGCAGATTCAGAAATACCAAATGATAAGACAACATCAAACCACTTTGGGATCTTAGGATCAAGCCCTCCTGGATCAAGAGAGGGATCTCTCTATAAAGGAAAAGGATAATATATCTTTCGAAGTTCAGTTCAAGGTATTAGGCTAGTTATAGGGCACAAGGGTTGTTGTTTTGTTTTGTTTTGTTTGTTTGGTTGTTGGGAAACATGAAAGAAGGGTTCAACACAAGACAAAGAGTGGGAAAAGAAGGATTTTTGGCAATGGGAGACAATTCAAAGAAAACTCAAGTCCATTGGGCAATGGGGTCATAAAAGGGTTTACTTGCAATTCAATATCCAAGGCTTTCAAATGGCCTAGACATCTAAAACAGAGGATCTTTTAAGATGATAGCAATGGGATGAAATGATAAGGAAATGAAGGTGAATGATAAGTTAACCTTCCAAGGTGACCACTTTGGAGAAAATCTAGGGACAGGGCATGCCTTAACTGTCTATGATCAAACTCCTATGAGGTTAACTCTTCAGACAGTACAAAAAATTTAAGATTTGACACAAAGTGAAAGTCTAAGATCAGAGAAAGACTTTTAACTTTCAATGCTTTTGACATTCAACTTAAGGGATCTTAGAAAATCTTAACTGTTGGAAAAGGACCCTATTGAGACACAATCCACTCTAAATCTCCCAGTATCCCAATTCTTTCAGTTAAAACTAGACAAGAACGCCTAAGAACATACTCTCCAATTCACACATCAATGAGCAGGGAGAACCAACTGCTATACTGCCTAAATTATCTTGAATATGTTCTCAGATTACAAAATTAGTAGAAAACATCAAAGATAAGAAGAGCAGGAAGCTTTAGGGTACTTTACAGCAGTATATCCTAAGCTAGATTACTGATTCTTATTAGAGTAACGAAATATGATGAATAACAGAGGGAAAAAATTGACAAAGATAGAACACATCACCGTTGCTTTAAATCAGGATCCAATGAACATGATTTTTATATTAAAGAGCAACACCAGTCACATACATAATTTTCCAAAAGCTTGATATTCAGTTTGAAATCATCTCCTCAGCCTATTTTTCCACTAATACACACAGACCTCTATCTCAAAGAAACAACTTACAATTCACGGTTATCCAAATAACAAATTTTACAATGTATTTTTCTTGAGTTCTTATAACTAAAATAGAGGCAGTAGAGGTAGATAGAGTTTTAAATGAAACGTTAAAATAGAGGAAGAAGAGTGCTGGAGGCCCATTATGTTTTAATATCCCTGCATTGACTTTCAGTACTCTTCGGATGAAAGAGTGGTCTTCAACAGGCTGATAATAACTTTAGAGGTATGTTCTTTGATGTACTTTTCGGATGCTTATACTCTGTTAGTACTCTAGGAAAAGTAAGGCAGATAAATGACTTCAGGCCTACCATACTGTGTAACTAATGCCCTTGCAATCTTAGGACTACTGTTAGGGTGGTGATCTTCTCATGAGCATTATTGGTTAATAAAACACATTATGGGAACTCGTCCTTTCTTGGGAAAGAACATTCTGCTGATGTGAAACACTAATATGGCTTGTTTCATGTGCTTTAGGCCTTATTAGCCTTCTGGATCATTCATAAGGTCTTCAATCTGTGTATCCGCCCTCTAAACACTGGATTAAAGCATTTAATCTTCAATAATGGGATTTAGATCTCTTTAAACTGTCACTGATACTCTTTTCCGCTTCACTTTTGTCTTGTCTATGAATACTGCAGGTTTCATGGCGCTGGAGGTTTTTGGTAGAGTTGAACATTGATATTTTACAAAAACACATGTTTAAAACCCCTCTTAGGAGTCTTTCCTACGATCCCTAGCTCTGAATAAGCTTTGTCTATGCTCTGTGTCACCATGATAGTGACTATGAGAAAGAACGGTTTTCACCGTCTCTAACCCTGCAAAACACAATAAACTTTGTTAAGAAAAATCCCTGGGAGTGGAGGTGGATTCTGTGGAGGCTCGTGGAAAATGGAGGTGTAGTGACGGAAATGGTGGATGCAGGTGAAAAAGGCTGAAAACCACGCGGAATGGAGGAGAAAATGGTCCAATGGAGGTCTAGTATGTTGATGATTCCGGACCGTTGGATTAGATCAGATGGTGGTGATCGACAGTCAGGATTCATCGGTGTGGTCGTTTGGAAGAGTTAGACGGAATGAAATAACTTTAATGTAAAACACCAAAGTTTAGTGTTTGGGTAAATTACAAAGGAAAAGAGCTAAAATGTAGGAGATTGGAGCCTTTGTGGGTGGGACCCGGAGGGTGGAAGGCGATTTGAATGTGGACTGTTAGATCACGGGAAGAGATCAATGGCAGAGATCTTCCGATGAAACCATTGGATGCTCCGATGAAAATAATATGGATGGGAACACAATGAAATGTGGGCCGTTGATCTGGATTAAATGAACGTTTGGGGTTTAATGAAGACCTATATCGGGAAGGGGTGGTTTTTAGAAGAAAAATATTGTTTTCGCGCAGCATTGGAATGGTTTTGAAAATTTCCCAAAAAAACACGATATACCTTGTTGCCTGACATGTGTCCCTTATAAAACCAATTTTATCACGTAAATTTGAAATGGTAACTGTCGGACACTAAAATCGTGCGATATGCACCTCAACCATTGGATGTAGGATGGGGAGATCTGACGGTGCAAGATGGAGCGCGATATGGAAAGATGCACAGACGGAACAAGTGGGCAGAGTCAAAGGAGGGTTCACTATGGACCATCAGATCTGTAGAATGGATGGTCAGGATCAAAGGAGGAAGCACCAATTTTCCAAAGGGAAAAAGGTTAGATGGAAGGGCGGAATGAATCCTGACCGTTGGATCTATTGGGATGGACAACGGAGATTAAGCCAGAGATCAGCAGAACAGTGAAACGGTGGAAGGGGAAGGCGGGGCACGATGCAATATGGACTGTTAGATCTGGCAGAATGGATGGCGGAGATTTAATCGCATCAGAGAAAGGCAGGGGGCCAAAAATTTGCGGCTCACTGATTTTGCAATTTGCGATTTAGCACGGACTGTTGGATCACGAAAGAGATCAACGGTGGAGATTTGATCAGAAGGGGAATTATGGGGGGAACAAGAGGCAGAGCACAATTAAATCTGGGCCATTGTTTCTTGTGGATTCAACGGTCCAGATTAAATTGGCAAAGCAATGATGGGCTCTGTGAGAAAAATCTCGGACAAATCCTGACCGTTGGTTCTTGTGGGTTCAATGGCTAGGATCTAATTGGAGGGTCGTCCATCGGGGAGAAAGAAGAGTGGGAATGCTGGGTTAGCACGATGTGATTTTGCGACAGTCGTTGGATCTGGAAAGGCATCAATGGTGGATATACAGTCGGAGGGGCATTGGAAAGGTGTAATGGGCACGATGAGATATTAGTGTTGGCCGTTAGATCTGTACAGATCAACGATTAATATTGCAGTGGAGGTCTACAGAACGAAAGCCCAATCGCATCGGAAAAATAGGAATAACAAAGGAAAGGTGTTATCAAATAGTTGTGATTGCGATTAGCACCTGAGGGCATTGCACTTGGTTCTAGTGTCGGGTCGTATGTAGATAAGGGCTGAGGGCTAGGCTGAAAGGGGCTTAAGCCTGTTATAAGGTAAAAAGTGGGTTTTTAGATCAAAAAAAGAGTTTTTAAGGCTAAATGGTGGGTTTATGTAAAGGGAAAAAGGGATTTTTAAACCAAATGAAGGGAGCCATAAGGTTTTAAAAGGGGAATTTGATGGTTTAGAGGGCTAAGGAGGAGATTTTGATGTTTTTTTAGGGAAATTTTGTGAAGGGAAAAAGAGGTGAAAATGGGTAACTTGCAGGGATAAAATGGAGCAAATGGAGGCATTTCTGAGCAAATTTCTTTCACAAACAGTGAGGCTTTTTAAATGGAAAAATCAGTGAGGGATCTTCAAAAGATAAAAAACACACGGAGGCTTCAAGAATGATAGGTTTTCAAAGGAAATGTATCTCTTGAAGGCTCAGAAACAAATTTAGCCACCTATTTTCTATGTCAAAATTTTATAGCTGGCTAACAATGGCTCCACATGGGGATGGCATCTTCTTGAAGGTGTCAGGAACTTCAGAAATAATCTTTGGAGGTAGGCCAGATGCCTGATATTTAACCATATTTTTCTTCTTTGATCAGCTACTATATATATGATGGGCATTAAGTTAGCAGAGAATATCTTCCCAAACAATCTACCTACCCATCCTACCGTCCTAACATTTTTTCTTCAAGGTGCATTTTGATTTGCAGACATTCTTCATCATTTTTTATTGAAAGTAGAAAACAAACTAATCTAATTCTACCCTTATTCCTCCATGAGACCATATTAAACAGTTGGCCTCATAGCTTCTCTACCTAAACTAATATCTGCTAGGATTAAACTGTCTAGCAGATTTATTTATCTAAATTATACAACATAAATTTAAAAACAGTCAAACCAGGATTAGACTGTCTAGTTTGCTGTGGGTCCATGGCATAAAGACAGTTTCACATGAACTAAAATTTTTAGGAACTTGAAAAAAAAATGTGAAGGCTTAGGATTGTGAAACTTTGAAGCATCCTTCTTTTCCTCGTGACTTAGGTTTTGAGCTTGTTAGAGTCACTTTCTTTCTTCATTTCAGCTCTGGTTTTGATCATGTTAGAGATGATTCTTCTTCTTTCTTTGCTGGTTTAGGTTTTGATCATATTAGAACCAGCCTCTCACTTCTTTTGGCTCAGGCTTTGAGCTTGTTTGAGCCAGTATTTTAGAAGTTCACAGGTTCAATTTTTGAGCTTGTATGAAGCTTTTCTTTCTCTTTTTTTGAAACATTTTTCTCTTTTTTCTTTTAAAACAAAACACGTCAATGGTATTTACAATGGAGGTGAAAACTTTAAACTGGAACTCAGCAGTAGTAATGCTTGAGCATCCTGCCATTGACAAGACCCCCAAATAGATCTGTACCATCTAACTCTTGCAGAAAATAGGCATTTGGACCAATGGTGGATTGGATGGCATAAGGACCCTTCCACAAACTGTCAAATTTGCAAATTTTTCCCTTTTCCGCTCTCCTAGAGTCCCACTTAAGTACCTTGTCTCCAATTTTGAAGTCACAGGCCTTTGTTCTCTTTTCAAACAAACTTTTTATGTTTTCTTGCACTTTCAGAGCTCTATTGTAGACTTCCTCTCTTATCTGCTGGAGTTGTATTGTTTGATTTATCCTCCTTATCATGCTGTCTTCTTCTGACTGTAGTTCTTGGACCAATTTTATCACTGGTACCCCTAGGCTAGTAGGAAACACTACCTCTATCCCATAAACAAGCTGAAATGGAGACATCCCTATGGATTTCTTTGTAGTCAGTTTGTATGCCCATAGAGCATGCACCAACTTGTTATGCCATGATTTTTTATTCTCTTCAAGAATCTTCTTGATGATGGTCACCAAACTTTTATTTGATGATTCTGTTAGCCCATTTCCCTGAGGATAATAAGCAGTAGAATGACCAAGTGTGATATGATACCTGTGACAAAAATCAATCATGTTTTTGGAACCAAAAGTAGCAGCATTATCAGTGATAATCTTCCTAGGACAGCCAAATCTAGATAGGATATGGTCTTCAAGGAATTTTATGATGACAGAATCTGTGGCATTCCTAGAAGGGATGGCCTCTATCAATTTGGTGAAATAGTCTGTGGCTGTGAGAATCCATTTGTGTTGGGAAGATGAAGCAGGATGGATCTCCCCTATGAAATCTAGGCCCCACTATTGAAAGGGAGCCTCAATAGTGATAGGTTGTAATGGTAAAGGGAGGAGTTTTCTTTTGCCCTAAAAAATCTGGCACTTATGGTAGGAAACTATCATTTTGTGGATATCATTGAAGAGGGTAAGCCAGTAATAGCCAGCTCTGAGGATCTTGTTAGCTGTGGTTTTCCAGTTGAGATGGCCTCCGCACTCTCCTGCATGGAGCTCATGTTTAATCCTCTCTGCATTGACTTCGGGCAGACATTTAAGCAACAATCCATTTGCATTTTTCCAGTATAAACATTCATTTAAAATGCAATAATTTCTAGCTTTTAACTTTAGAAACCTTTCCTTAGTCTTTGATAAATCAGGAGGAACGTTAAGATTTGTAAGCTCATACAGGATGTCGGAATACCAATGAGAGTTTTGAAAATTTTCTTCAACATTAGGAGTAGGAAATCCTTCATGTTCATCCAAGGCATCTACCATGTTTATGTCAAGGGCTTTCAAGTTGGACTCATCCATTAATTGAGTTAAGCCTTGACCCTTTATGAGTTTTGTGGTTTTGATCTCTAGATCATACTCTAGTATCACTACAATCCATTTACCTCGTTTTCCATCTGGATCTTGTCACAAAATATCTTTCACCACTATGTTAGGCACATAAGAAATGATGTGAGAATGCAGAATATGCACCCTGAAGTCTTTTAAGGCCTTTACCAAAGCATAAGCCTATTTTTCCATTATATTATATTTCAAGGGTGCATCTCTCAATGCTTTGATAAAGAAAGCGATTGGCTATTCATGGCCTTCTGGGTTTTTCTGCAGCAAGACAACAACCACAGTATGCTTTGAGGCAAAGGAGAAGATAAGGAAATATTTTGTGAAGTCTGGGCTGATTAGTACTAGAGCTCGGTTGAGTGCATGTTTAACTAACTCAAAATATTTTTTGGCCTCTAGAGTCCATTTAACTCCTACTTCTTTCTTAAGCATGTTTGTCATATTTCTCAGGAGTTTTGCTAAGTTGGGAATAAATCTCCTTAAGAAGTTAATTTTCCCAATAAAGTACTGCAATTCTTTTATGTTTCTTGGGTGACTAATCTGCAGTATTCCCTCAACTCTTTTTGGGTCTATTTTAATCCCCTTTTCTGATATAATATGGCCCAGAATCTTACCTTCTTGGAGGCCAAATATAGTATTTTTGGGATTTAAAGATAGCCCAAACCTTCTGCACTTTTCAAATACCTTTCTCAGATGTTTAAGGTGCTCTTCATAAATTTTGGAATAGACTGTTATGTCATCAAAGTAGATTACGATGAAGTGACCTATTTCCTCTGAAAAGGCTATGTCCATTTCTGTTTGGAAGGTTGCACCAGCATGCATTAGTCCAAAAGGAAGTTTCACATACATGAAAGTGCCCCATGGAGTGGTGAAAGATGTCTTAAGTTGATCTTCTCGGAGTATTAAGACTTGGTTATACCCTAAAAAGCCATCTAACAGGGAGATCCTTTTTTAGCCAACTACCCTTAGTAGGATGTGTTCCATCTTGGGTAAGGGGTAATTATATTTAAGTGAAGCTCTGTTAAGGTTTCTAAAATCAATCATCGTTTTTAAAAAGAACATCATTCACGAGTTGATATTGTTTAGCCTTCAAACTTAGAGCTCTTTTCTTGGTGTAATCGAGATTTGGAGGAGCATATCCATTCTTTAAATAAAATATGATATCAGCATATAATGATTCAACATCGTTTAAGCTTACCTCATACATTTGTATCTTTGCAGATGGTATTTTAGAAATAAGCGATGCTCCAGCTAGTATTTTTCAAAAGCCTTGACCTCTTACAATACTCACTGGTTTGATTTCTACGTCATATTCTTGTAAGGCAGTAACCCAATTGGCGCTTTTCTCACCTACATCTTTCTGTAATAAGAGATTTCTTACTGCTGGGAATGGTACTATGATTTTTGTATGGATTTTAAGTAGAAAGGGTCTGAAATATTTAATTTCTTTGAAAACAGCATAAGCTTGTTTTTCTACATCTGAATAATTCAACTCAACCCCCTCTAAATTTGAACTGAAAAAATCAATTGGGGCTTCTCCCTTGTCTTGATTTTCTTGAGTGAGTATCGCAGCATATGATCTATTAGAGGAAAATGTATATAAAATAAAAGGATTGTAAAAATTTGGAGTTGCTAAAGATGGAGCGTTAACAATTGCTTGTTTTATCAAATTAAATGCTTCATATTCATCTCGGCCCCATTTGAAATTTGAGTTCTTTTTAATCATTGCTTGTAAAGGAGACACAATTCTTAAAAAATATAGCACAAATCTCTTTACAAAATTAATTTGGCCAAGGAAAGATTGCATAGCTTTCTTTTTGTGAGGTAGGGATATTTCGGAAATCTCCTTGATTTTGTCAGGATCAATATGAATTCCAGATTTTGACACTATGAATCCAAGTAGTTTTCCTTCACTTAATGCAAAAAATGATTTTTTCGGGTTAAGTGAAATTCCATACCTTTACAACATTGAAAGATCTATTTTAAATCTCTAAGATGATTGCTTCGTTTCTTGGAATATACAGTTCTATCATCCAAGTAAATTACCACTAATTTGTTAACTAATCCCTTGAATGCGATGTACATGGCTCTTTGAAATGTGGCACCAACGTTGATCAGACCAAATGGCATCTTTTGATATGCGTAAGTGCCCCATTTGGTTATGAATGTGGTTTTTAATTGATCATCGGGATGGACCAATACTTGGTTTTAACCAGAGAAACCATCTAAGAAAGACATTAATTCTGATCCTGCAACTGTCTGCAATATTTGCTCCATGGGAGGCAAAGGAAAATTATCTTTTTGGCAGGATTTGTTAAGATTTCGAAAGTCAATACAAATTCTAATGTCTCTGTTCTTCTTTCTAACATGAACCATATTGGAAACCCATTCAAAATGTCGAATGGGAAAAATAATTTTGGCTTTCAATAATTTATTGAGTTCAGTTTTGATCTGGGTTTCTAAATTGGGATGGATCTTTCTTAGCTTTTGTTGGATAGGTTTTTCATCGTTTATCATTGGGTTAGTATGTTGGATGATAGAAGTGTCATAAGTTTTGAGTTCATCGTAGTTCCAAGAAAAGACACTTTTGTATTGTTTCAAGAGATGAACCTACGCTATTTTTTTTTAGGAGCTAGGCCAAGGCCTAGGTTGATATTCTGTGGTTTGGTATCAGTTCCTAGGTTTCCTAATTCATAGTTCAAAGTTGAACTTTGCAGTTTTGAATTCGTAGATCTTTTGAATCGATATTTCAAATCATAAAGGTCTTCTAACTTGAATACTGACTTTGGCATAGCATTATTAGTGCTATCTTGTTGCAATTGTTTGTCATGTTGGTCCTCATCAATTATCTGATTGGTGTAAGATCCTTCATATGTGAGGAAGCTTACAATATCAGGATCATCGTTGAAAATCCTCCAATTGGTAATGTTATCAGGAATCGAGGGTCTAAAGATTAATTCGATTGAAAATCGATCAGGGCTATAGTCTTCTGAAGGAATGAGTTTGGAAGCTACGTTAGCTAGGAGGTCTACACTAGCATTCTGAAGTCTGGGGATTGATGAAATATTAAATTCTATAAAGTGTTCAGTCAGATCTTGAACTAAAGATTGATAATTCTTTAAATGACCTGATAAACAATGTATAGTATTGTGTACCTATTTGATTACAATTTCAGAATCTCCAAAAACTTGTAGATATTTGATGTCTAATCTGATTGCTTTGTATAATCCTTGGACTAAAGCCTCGTATTCTGTGGTATTATTAGTGCAATCGAACTCGAGTCTGCAAGTTCGCATAATTTTTTTTCCCTCTGGACTAATCAACACGCATCCTGCTCCTGCTCCTTCATTAGACTTAGAACCATAAAAAAATAACTTCCAAAATAAAGATTTATTTACAGGAGCATCTACAAAATTAATAAATTTAGAACTATCTGTTTGAGAAAATTTTTACATTTGAGATAAAACAGAATGTTCTAAGTAAGGTGAAGTATGAGCATTAAAATTTCCTAAGAAAGAATCAACTGAGTAGTTGCCAATGATATTATTGTTGTATGCTACCGGTTCATTTTCTCCTTCCAGTTCTGTTACTATGTATTTCTGATGTTTTTCTCACTCAACCTTTATCTGATTTGGTTTACCATTGTAAGGGAGCCATATGTGTGACCAATCAGTTGCAAAGTATCCGTGAAGTTTTTCTGACCAATCTCTGTCAAGAATTAAGCCATAAAATTCTAGAATATCGGCAACTAAATTGTCGATAACTTGACATACCTTTGGATTAGATGACAGCCTTATGGTAACCTGATTTAATTCACCAATCACTTCAACTTGCGATCGATCTAGCTGAACTATGTGTACAACAGATTTTTGCGGTTGAATGTTCAATTTTGCACATATTGATTTTGGTAGAATATTAGATGAAGCTCCAAAATCCACTAAACAATTGTGCAAATTTTTATTGAAAACTTCATAAGTAAGAAGAAATGGGGGAGTATGAGATCTCGACCTTCCTCCAATTAAAGTGATATTTTCTAGATCAACTTTATTAATCACATTAGTTGGAGGTCTTCCCATTTCATGGGAAGCTTGAGAGATTACAAGGGCAGGCAAAGGTTTTTCTGGTACAGCATGTAATTCTTTCAAAAGTACCTTTTGTTGGTGTTTTAACTTGCTCAATTCATAAAAAGTGATGTTAGCCCTAGTCTTCTTCATGTCTTCTATGATATTATACTCCATTTCATTTGAAACAATCATCGTTTTTTATGGAGTTGATGAATCTATTTGGACTGGGCTAGTTTGAGTCGCTTTAGATGTCGTTTTCTTGGCTGCAAATTTGTCCTTAGTCATTGAGCTTGCGCTCTTTGGCTTAGGAGTAGGTTGAGAAGGATCAAGTTGATTTCTACTTCGAGTGCTAACCAGGGATGCCTCTTGATCTTATTCATCTGGGAGGATGAAATCCGACATACCTTGTACCGCTACAGCTTCTTCTTCATCGATAGTTTCTTCAGTAGCAATCTCCTCTTCTTCTTCTTTTGATTCAGCACTTGTGATATCATTTGGCGGCTTTGAATCAGTCAAAGGGTTTCTTCTATAAGGCTTGAATGGATTTTTAGAAGATTTTTCTGCCACTTGTCTCTTAATGTCAACCATTTCGTTGGACATGGTTTTCAAAACTTTCTGCAATCCTTCTAAATCGAATGGATCTTTCGATTTTTTTTCTTGGGGTCTTCCTTAAAAGTTACTTTCTTGGATTTTCATTCCTCTATCGCATTTTTCTTTTCTAGAGTAATGATACGTTTCTCTACTGCTATTGCTTGCTTCATATTTTCAGTTAAAGTTGTTTTGTTAGCCCTGTCAACGAAAATTTCTATGTTTGATGGTAAAGCAGAGATATACCATTCACTTCGCACTTCTTCGCTAGGCTTGGAAGCAGTAGGAATTTTATTTAACAGTTTATTGAAACGTGAATTAAAATCCTTGATAGGTTCTTTTGAATCGGCCCTAAGGTTAGACAGGTCATTGATCAGTGTCGCTGTAGACCTGTCATCACCGAACTTAGTCAAAAGTTAATCTTGGAAGATATCCCAACTAGTGATAGATCCAGACGGTAATGAGAAATAACATGATCCGGTTGCTCCTTGTAGAATATAGGGAAAAAGTCGGACAACAACATCTTCATTGGTAACTCCATTGAGATTTATGGACAACATAAAGTTATTTATATGCTCTTCCGCTAGCATGTCTGCTTCAGGATTAAACTTAGGCAGCCATTTTTCAAGATGGGCGGGTAATTGACTCAAGGGCACAGGCATTAAGACTGCCCCTGGATTATTCCATGGAGATTGGGCCATCGCTGAACTACCAACAGAAGAAAGTGCAAAAGATGATCCTTGCGGTTGAGAAGATGAGGATATTACTATTCCAAATGCTTGAGAAGAAGATGTGGAAGTTCCAGTGGACTGATGGACAATAATCTGAAGTGGAGGGGTGGATGGTTGGCTTCACGGTGAAGACGTTGAGATGGCTGATGATGATGAAATATTCTTGCTATCAGACTCTTTAGGTGATTTTCTTGCTCTCTTCCTTGTAGGTAGAGGTAACTCGGTTGGATGAACGCCAAAATTTTCGCTCTGTAATCTAGTGAGAGGATGAACAGGGTTATATTGCGAAGTCACACTGCCTTGAGATTTATCAGATCTTTGAGGTGATATTGAAAATTTCTGAACTTTATGAGTCAAAGATTCAACTTCAGGAGGCTCAATAGTAGATTCTTCAGAAAAGTCAGGGTTTGTGGCAGTGGCTGTTGTTCTTTCGACTTCTATCTCTATATTTAAAGATTCTAAGTGCGATGGGGAAGTTGGGGGAGATGGTGAGGGAGATTTACTCTCAGAATGGTATTTAGATTTTGAATTACTTTCCATTCATAGTTCAAGCCCTCCTTCTAGCGCCAAATATGTTGAAGCCCCGAAAATTGGGTCTACAAGAAGGGGGATACCCAGTCGGTCCGGACCTTGGCTGGCAGCTCATTTTCAGTTTGGTATAGTGGGTCCAACTGGGGATAATGGGACCATTTTCCAAATATTTGTGTGTGTGTGTTGAGAATTGATATTTCCTTTCTAAAATTTCCTAAGTAAGATGATTTTATTCTAACTCTAATCTAATAACATGCAATTCTATTCTAATAAACATAAATATTTAATTCCACACTAGCCCGGGATGTAATATTTCCGTTATGCGATCTAAAATGATTTCAAATAACAATTGGTAATAAAGATCGTTCAAATGTTAGAAGAAATGAATCCAATAGAGATAAACCACTTCGTATAAAAGTTTAGACCAAACAATTGTGAAAAACATATCGCATAATAAGTTGCTCATATATTAAGCATATATAAATAGCTATCACAGTAAAAAAGTGCCAAATGATAACTCAAGCATTCAATAATGAATATATAAACAACTAAACATGAATATCACTTCAACACAAAGGCAAAAATAGTTAAGAGATAAAAATACCATTTATAACTAGTTCTACTCATGAGCTTCAAGCAATAATGACTTATCTCTTCTTAATCCAAAATCCACTAAGAGTACAAAAGTGAAACATCAATAGTAGATATTAAATGCAGATATCAATAAATCCTGTTCCATTCATTCATCAAAACCTCCTCGGAGGGTGCAAAAGTGCATGTTCTGAGGACAATTTTTTGACAAATTTTAGAACCCTTCTTTAAATGCATGAGAAGGGTTTAAATACTACTAACTAAATCTAAAAATAATTTATTACAAAAATGTAGGATACGGTTTAAATGACTCTGTCCTTATTTTAGGAAAAATAAAAGAAAAATTAATACTAAATCTAAAAACAAAACTAACAACTAACTATTTGTGAATCTGTTCTTTGAAATTGCAAGCGTTCAGCATTTGTTTGAGAAGAGTAGGTTGGCCGGCTTCAGACTTTAACTGTCCTGTGAAAATGGAATCGGCAAGAGTTGGCGCCATCTTCTCGGCAGAATTGATGATACATTTGAGAGTCATGCACTAGCTGTGTGGTTTTACCAAACACGCCCAGTAAGAATCCCAATTTAACTGAGTTAATCTTTTAATTGATTTTACCTTTTCTTGAGCCTTCTGTCTCCAGCCTGTCTGCAGTTGTTGTGCTTTCGGTAGATACCCTGGAGTGGTTTCTGATATCATATTTTCCTTGTGCAAATTTTCATTTATGCAGCCAATAACACTGTTTACTGCTCTGGCTGCTTCTTCTGCCGCTTGCTCTGCTTTCCTGATTTGTGCATCCCAATTATTAAAGAGCATTTCTTTGTGATTGTCGTTGATTATTGGTGCACCTGCTCTTTTCCCCTCCTATGTTTCTTGCCAAGCCAAATATTTGGTAACTCTTTTATCAATTAAATCATAATCATGTTGTAAGTCTACGACTTGATTAGTGATTTTATCACTTTCTTCACAATAAGAGTTCCAATGTGATATTCTTTGGCACAATATTTCCTATTGCTGCAGTAGTTGATCATTTAAGGAAATGGATTTTGTGATGAATTATGTAAGATTGGGATCATCCTTGTGCATTTCTTGCATAACCTGTAACTATTTTTCTTTTTTATCCAAACTGTTCTGGTACCCTATCTGCATTTGTTGGAAGTCCTGTTGTAATTTTTCAAGTTGTTTCTATGCTTCATTGTTGGCGTTGGCTTGTTGCAGCTGTTTTTGCAAAACCTATACTTGATCTTCTTTCTCATTCAGTGATTGTCGTACTCAGATGCTTTATCAATGGCTGCAGAGGCATATGCTCCTGTGATCTGAGATAATTTGGTGAGATTTTCAGTGGGATCAGTGGTAGGATCTTGCCATAGGATGTCTAATTGCTCTGCATCATGAGAGAGCACGTTTTCCAATTTCATTTTCTTTCTTTGTCTTCTTACCACTGCCTTGTGTTGTGGACTATAAAATACATCAAGAGGAGGAATTTCATCTATTTTGAGCATAAGTTCAGACGATGGGGTAATGGGAATATGTTCCATTTCAGAGACATTGCTAGTTATTCCTGTGACTATATTTTTTGTTGCCTGTACATTACTCACAGGTGTCTGTGTGTTCTGACCTTAAATATTAATTAAATCATTGAATTTCTCCCATTCTTTATCTAGCTCAGTTCTGTTTGATGGTTGTTGTACGATGAGAGGAAGAGGATTTAGCTGTGGAGAGATTGAAACCTGTTGCTGTGAGAGCTCCTTTGACTGGGAAATATCCCTTACTGACCCTTCACTTTTATCATGGTCATTTTCAGACCTCTTAGAGTGTTCTGAAGTTTCTCTCCCGGACTTAGATTTAGATTTTTCTATGCCCGAACTTCCACTGAGACTAATACTAGGAGTTGGTTCCCTTATGGGTTCCAGGCATAATTTATCCAAAGGGATACTAGATAATCTCCTTTCCCTACACATCTTGAACTCTTGAAATTCTGCTGGAGGAAATCGTATTTGGGTTGAATGTAGAACCTATTTAAGTGTGCCTTTCTCTTAGAACATGTCATCAAAAAGATCATCTTGTTTAGAAAACACCTGTATTTTGACTGTAGTAGTGAAATTTTTAGCAATATCATAAGGGTCGAACGGTCTTCTTGGAAATTTGAACAAACGTAAACATGTTATGTTTTTTACTTCTTTGAATGCATGGACTACATCAAATAGTGAAAAGGCCCCATAGGCCACAGGAAATTGTGGCCAAATAGCCTTCTTTTTATCTTTCAAATCTTTAGTCAAACCTCCTTCTCCGTAGGTTTGATAAGCAATTTCTCGTGCCATGAGTTTATCAAGAACATACAAAGGTAAGACATGAGGCGAAGAGAGACTTCCAAATACCCTGACATATTTAAACAATTCTTCTCCAAACCATCTCACGACAGGAAGTATATGTACCTCTGCTTCAGGAGAAAACCTTGGAGCGTCTTTATCATATAACATTTTATACAGGAGCAACATGATTCCATGACATATCTTGTAAAAATAGGGAATAAACTTTGAATACCACAATTATTTATGATAAATATGAATGGGTAAGGGGTCTTGAGTCATCCATTTCATAATCATCAAAGGAAACTTGGAAATATAACAAATTGAATCCAGAACATATACAGATAAGTAAAAAGGGGGATAAATTCTCTAAGAAACAGTTCTTTTAGACCAGTAATTTAAAATGGTTGTGGCTAAGTTATCAGATAATATTTTATGCCAATCCACAACAGTAGCATTAATAGCAGCATTCAATAATGGTAGCCATTCAGATGAAAATTTATTAATGTACGGCTTCCCAAAAAGCCTACAGAGCATAGCAGTAGCAAAGCAATACGGGGAAGTGAGAGAACCAGTATTGCACATACCGTGTTTATCCTTTTTTAGTGGTTCATCCCTCCTTGACCAGTCCTTGGTACATACTGCCAGGTCTTCATTTTCTTTAGCAAACTTCTCCATGAACTGTTTGTTTTAATTCGCCGGTGGCTCTGGTAAATGATACACGTGTCTCAAATCTTGTGGAGTGAATGAGCCAATGAGTTCTTGACTCTGAGTCTTAAACTGTCTGTTAGTGATATCAGTGTTGTCCAATACCCATTTAATCATGTCCATGTATGGAAGAATTTTAGGCCTCGCCGCTATCCGGTGCAAGAATGAGCAAGCTAGCTCTGTAATAGACGCCTCAGAAGACCCATATGAGCCTGCAATAGCTGTAACCTCCATTACTCTGGGTTTTTCTTCCTCAAGTATATTATACATGCATTCCCAAGTAGTAATACCAGCATCGTTGTTACAGGCAGTGTCTGTATACAAGGGTGTCATTTCTTTATCTTCAGAACTCAGAGTCTTGTCTTTCTTTCCCATAATACCCTGAATACTGCTTTGTATAGTTCTCTGTTCTTTGTTCCTGCAGTTTTACAAATGAGGTGAGAATAATGATAGGAAAAAGGTGACGTGAAAGCTTTTAAATGCTAAAGACGTATAAAAGATACCACCTTACGTGAAATGGCTCTTCAATCATAACAAAACCATATTTCATTAATGATTGACAACCAATTCATTGATTAACATTAAAGCACATAACAAGGCCTCATTTTATGGAAAATATTTTTCGTACAATGAGCCTTAAATATCTTTGGTAAGGCGATCTGTGATTTGCTCCGCAATATCGCAGATCGCAGTATCACAAAATCGCAAAATCGCTATATCGCAATATTGCAAAATCGCTGGATCATAGCATATGGCAAACATCCGTTAATGTGTTTTTCTGCGAAATTCGATTTATGATATGTGCCATCGCATATTGGTGGTTTAAGTTTTTTAAGGCATGCGATGCGATGAATGTTTTTTAGTGCGTAGTTTTGCATTGCGATCTCGCAATCTTAGAATTCCGATTGTAAGGAGATATTCATTACCTTTTTGCGATGTGATATTTCTTAAAGAACGATTTTATTCTATCCTATCATAAAACTTAAGTTTTTTAGATTTTTCAAGGGATATTCTCCTAAGTCTATGATAGTAAATTTTATTGTAAAAGGAAATACAAGCACTAATCGATTTTTAAATTTTTTGATTAAGGGCCCCCACTTATTAGTATTAGTGATAATACTAATAAGAAGGGGGGTTGTTGCTGGCCACAACAATTGGCGATTCACTTGGAAGAACCAATTATCTCTGTTTTTCTTTTGAATTTTCTAAACTTTCAAAACAAATTTTTTTCTAGAAAATCAAACTTTATTATAGAAAGACAAAGTACATTATTCTTTTATCTATTAATGATATTTCGTTTCTTCTATATTCAACTTTGATTGTTTACTTCCTCAAGCTAGTCCTTGTGTCTACATCAGTCATTACTTGGTTTATAAAGATAGAAACAAAGGCTTCTCTATAAATCAGTTTTAAATATGCTCATTTGTCGTAAGTAGAGCCTCTTCTGCCAGCAGGCGTTTATAGCCTCGACAAGGTTACCTATTACCCAGAAATGATCCTGTATCCTACTTAGAGAAATATACAATTTTCAAAGAGAAATCCATATTCACACTTATTGCTTTCATTTTCTTTTTTACCCTTAAAGAACAATGTCTTGGTTTGGTAGCCAATTTATGACAGTGCCATTCACTTGATTTATAACTTTTCTGATCAAGCTGGCTCGTGATGAGACCCCTTGTCTTTTGATTGCAACAATCTTGAGTCATTTCCTTGTTGTGGTATGCAGTATTGGCAAAGTCAGCAAGTTATAACATCTATGATCATGATAAGTCGGCTCGTGATGAGACCTATTACTCTTTAAGTTAAAGTGTATCCTTGGATTATTCCCTGAACATTGTAATTTCCTAAGTGGGGAGGAAGTCATTGTTTCCTTAAGATAGCTCTGGATGACAATGGTAGAGTTTTTTGGAAAGAAATTTTCTATAGAGAATCTTCGTTTTTTTATTGATACCTTTCATTGCACTGATATAAAACAATTTCCCACTAACAGTTGCTTTTTATCAAAATTTACAAGGTTGAAACTAGTATCATTTCTAGGCCTAAAGCCTTTAACTGTATCTTTCAACAATAATGATCAATTTTCTAGAAGAATTCGATTTATACAAGTGAAAAAATAAAATCCAAAAGATAATTTGTATCTTTTTCGTGAATTCCAAATGTAACCATTTACAACTGGTTTTCTTATGAAAATAAAGAAAACTAATTTACAAAATAGAAGAACGATCTCCTATGGAAAATATGTTTTGAGGATCTGTTCGTTAACAGGTAAAGACTCTCTTTTTCCTGTTAAATCCGGTAACATAAAATTAGACGGACCTATAATTTCTGCAATTTGGAAAGGACCAAGCCACATTCGTTGAAATTTCGTATGTTTCCCTTTTTCCTCATGAGCCTTATCCCATTTTAAAACTAGATCTCCAATCTGAAAGTCCTTTCTGGATATCATGTTTGAATCAAAAGAAGCTTTTACTAATGCTTGGTGATGAGCATGAGTTATTTTGGCATGTTCTCGTTGTTCTTCTAGCTTAATTATTTCCAGCTGCCTTAGTTGTAAGGAAGAAGTTGGTGCTTCATCAATATATTGAACTAAGGCTAAAGAGGGAATTGCTAATGAGTTGGAAGAACCACTTTTTTCCCATAAACTAAATTAAAGGGAGAAGTACCAATGGAGGCTTTCTACGTTATTCGATCTGCCCATAAAGCATATATTAAAGACTTATGCCAATTTTTGTGATTTTGATCAATGGTTCGCTTAGTGATTCTGATTAAATTTTTATTTGTAGATTCAGCTAACCCATTCCCTTATGGGTAATAATTGGAGAGTATTTAAGTTTAAAACCTCTTTTGAGTGCAAATTCAGTCATAGCATTACCAGAAAAATATGATGCACTATCAAACATTAAAGCAGAAGGAAAACCAAACTTGGTGATTATGAATTGATCTATGAACTCGATGATGTGCTCGGCATTAGCTGTTTTGAGAGGAACTGCCTCTGCCCATTTAGTAAAATAATCAGTTGCTATAAGGATATACCTATGCATTTTAGAAGAGTGAGGAACGATCTCACCTATTATGTCCAATCCCCATTGATCAAAAGGCTACTCAATGTTGACTGGTTGCAGCGTAAATCATGGTTTCTTTTGTCTCCCAGTAGCGGTTTGACAAACTTGACATTTCCTTACGTAGCTATGTGAGTCTTTGAATAGTGTAGGCCAGTAATAGCCTGCGCGGAGGATTTTATGTGCAGTGGCATCTCCAGCATAATGTTCGTCTGCTGGCCCATCGTGGAGTTCTTGCAAGACTTTTTCAGCTTTAGATTTCTCAAGACATCTAAGGAGAATAGAATCATAATTCATTATAAAAAGAACATCATTCACAAGTTGATATTGTTTAGCCTTCAACCTTAGAGCTCTTTTCTTGGTGTAATCGAGATTTACAGGAGCATATCCATTCTTTAAATAAAATATGATATCAGCATATAATGATTCAACATCGTTTAGGCTTACCTCATACATTTGTATCTCTGCAGATGGTATTTCAGAAATAAGCAATGCTCCAGCTAGTATTTTGCAAAAGCCTTGACCTCTTACAATACTCGGTGGTTTGATTTCTATGTCATATTCTTGTAAGGCAGTAACCCAATTAGCTCTTTTCTCACCTACATCTTTTTGTACTAAGAGATTTCTTACCGCTAGGAACGGTACTATGATTTTTGTATGGGTTTTAAGTAGAAAGGGTCTGAAATATTTAATTGCTTTACAAACAGCATAAGCTTGTTTTTCTACATCTGAATAATTCAACTCAACCCCCTGTAAATTTGAACTGAAAAAAGCAATTGGGGCTTCTTCCTTGTCTTGTTTTGCTTGAGTGAGTATCGCAGTGTATGATCTATCAGAGGCAAATGTATATAAAATAAATGGATTGGAAAATTTTGGAGTTGCTAAAGATGGAGCGTTAACAATTGCTAGTTTGATCAAATTAAATGCTTCATATTCGTCTTGGCCCCATTTGAAATTTGAGTTCTTTTTAATCATTGCTTTTAAAGGAGACACAATTATTGAAAAATCTAGCACAAATCTCTTTACAAAATTAATCTAGCCAAGGAAAGATTGCATAGCTTTCTTGTTGTGAGTTAGGGATATTTCATAAATCTCCTTGATTCTGTCAGGATCAATATGAATTCCATATTTTGACACTATGAATCCAAGAAGTTTTCCTTCACTTAATGCAAAAAATGATTTTTTCGGGTTAAGTGAGATTCCATACCTTTGACAACGTTGAAAAATCTGTTTTAAATCTCTAAGATGATTGCTTCATTTCTTGGAATATACAGTTCTATCATCCAAGTAAATTACCACTGATTTGTTAACTAATCCCTTGAATGCGATGTCCATGGCTCTCTGAAATGTGGCACTAGCGTTGATCAGACCAAATGGCATCTTTTGATATGTGTAAGTGCCCCATTTGGTTCTGAATGTGGCTTTCAATTGATCATCGAGATGGACCAATACTTGGTTGTAACCAGAGAAACCATCTAAGAAAGACATTAATTCTGATCCTGCGACTGCCTGCAATATTTGCTCCATGGGAGGCAAAGGAAAATCATCTTTTTGGCAGGCTTTTTTAAGATTTCGAAATTCAATACAAATTCTAATGTCTCCGTTCTTCTTTCCAACAGGAACCATATTGGAAATCCATTAAGAATGTCGAACAGGAAAAATAATTTTGGCTTTCAATAATTTATTGAGTTCAGTTTTGATCTGGTTTTCTAAATTGGGATGGATCTTTCTCAGCTTTTTTTGGACAGGTTTTTCATCGTTTATCATTGGGATAGTATGTTGGATGATAGAAGTGTCATAAGTTTTGAGTTCATCGTAGGTCCAAGCAAAGACAATTTTGTATTGTTTCAAGAGATGAACATACGCTAATTTTTCTTTAGGAGCTAGGCCAAGGCCTAGGTTGATATTCTGTGCTTTGGTATCAGTTCCTAGATTTACTAATTCATAGTTCAAAGTTGAACTTTTCAGTTTTGAATTGGTATATCTTTTGAATCGATCTTTCAAATCATAAAGGTCTTCTAACTTGACTACTAACTTTGGCATAGCATTATTAGTGCTATCTTGTTGCAATTGTTTGTCATCTTGGTCCTCATCAATTATCTGATTAGTGTAAGATCCTTCAGATGTGAGGAAGCTTACGATATCAGGATCATCGTTGAAAATCCTCCAATTGGTAATGTTATCAGGAATCGAGGGTCTAAAGATTAATTAAATTGAAAATCGATTAGGGCTATAGTCTTCTGAAGGAATGAGTTTGGAAGCTGTTGTGGATGATTTTGTCACCCCCCTAGAGACAGCCTAGAGTTGCCATAGACCAGTTCCTAGGACATCTTAATATAGCAAGGAGTCCTTTATAGTTTGGGTTGTCAGTCCAAGGGACTCGCTTATCTCTTGTTTTAAACAAGGAAATTGAAATAGGATGAATTGGTCCCAATTCTCTTTCAGTGGCTGATACACGGATAGGAATAAAGTAAAGACATCAGGTAAAACTTCAGCATGATAGTATCAGACAGCTAAGAGACCGCTTTATTGTAATGAGGGCCGATTCAAGTAATATATTACAGAAATCAGATATCAAGGAGTGCGTGCAGGAAGGAATCATGAGAAGATATTATTGACAAAAGGGCGCACCAATTTACGAATCCTTAAGCCATTAATATAGCAGAAGTTATGGAAGGAGTGAACATGGAACAACATATCACTTCTAGGCCTATTTAAAGCGCTTGACCAATTCCAGGAAGGGCACCATTTAAGATGAATCCTTACTGCAAATTAGTGAGCCACTCGCATTCTAGAACATGATACAAGAAGAAAGTTTGCATGAAAAGGATGATATATTAACACATGAGAGAAATTACATACTGCAATATACCAAAGACCAGAATCCTCAATACAATCATAACCCCTCCTCACTGAGACCCAACGGGCTCTGAAACCTCATACAGAAACGCCACAAGATGCATACAATAGTCTTCTCGCTGCACAGCTTGCTTACAGAAATCTGGAACCCTAACAATGTCTTCTTTCTTGATATTTATAGAGAGGAGAGAAAATTCTGGAGGGAGAGGTAGGTATCCATATTTATTGATCTAATTTGAATAAGAAAGGCGGGGAACATTCATGCCTTCTTCATGAATGACCAGCTATAAATGAATATACCTAACAACCTGTATACAGAAATTAATGCCGGGAGATAAAAATCTCCTTATGTACAAAACGAAAATAATAAAATATATACATCGGGATGCCTTTAGCTGAAGAAAGATCTGATGCCGTGAGGGACCTGAGCTGGCCTGCATCTCTGGTACTGTACTCTTGGCTTTTGAAGTCTGAATTTGAATTCTGAATTTTAAATGCGGGGCGAATTTCTCTGGAGGGTTCTGAGATTCTCTGTCTGTGTTTTCTTTAATAGCAGTCATTTCATGCACCGGCTTCGGCTCTTTTCATTTAATTTCGCCCACAGGAAATCATCTTCTGGTATGTTCTTGATTTTCTGAAATGGAGGCGACAGATCGATATGCCCCCTAATCTTAATTTGAAAACCTGCAAAAACCCTGAAAATATTAGAAAAAACACGACTAGGGTAAAGGCGGGGAGTGATGAAGGTGAGAATGGATGAGATGATGCAGCCGCCAGGACAAAGAGGCAGGGGAACATCTGAGGGTGGGAGCGGACATGGTAGGGGTTTTGTGAATGTACGGCATCAACACAGTATGGTTGTGGAAGAAAAATGGCGATAGATTATGAATTAAACATATAAAACACACGCATATATATATATATATCGGCGCGAGGACACAATAATGGATACACGAGGAAGAGACACATAGGTACATGGGAGACTAGCGGAGGAGACGACGTGGCGGGTACGTTGATGGGCGGAGACATGAAACAGTGACACGGTGGCAGACTGTGGGACGTGGCGGGACATAGCGATGAACGATCAACTCTGGGACACATCTGCCGTCGGATGGAGGTAGGCAGATCGGACGGAGCGGGTGGATCCCGCTGCCCGGACATCGACCGAAGATTAACGCGCGGGGAGAGAGCGGTTTCCCGCTCGTACCAAAGACACGTGGCATTGTTCGTGTGGGATCGCTGACCCCGCGGTAAATACCGCCAGCCGACAAGAGCGGTGCGGGGGGGAAACCGCCGGTTTGCTGTGCGCCGGGGTCAGAGGTAGGGCCCTCACTCCTTGATCTGTGCCGTTGATTGAACATGGATCGGACGGTTGTGACGGCGCCCGGGATATAAGTGATAAGCCCCCGTTTCTCCCAGCCCATGGTCCTGTAGCTCGGGTCATATGAAAATCGAAGTGGGAGGGGCTAAGGCTTAAGGGGCTTCGGCCCGATATATAAAATATACATTTTAAACGTTATAAAGCAGATTTTCGGGCGGGGGTGATAGAATTAAACGGGGCCCAGGAGTTTTTACTCTAAAAAACATTAGAAATGGATTTTGGAGAAGGTGGTGGCCGAAAATTAAATAAGGAAAGGGGATATGTACAACACTGGCTCCATTTGGGGACGGCATGTTCGTCCTCGGGCATGTCGAGAACACGCAGACCATTCAAAATTTTCATTCCGCTGTTCAATTTCTGCTACGCTTTCTTTTCAGGTAACTATCAGCATCCCCCTTTTTCCCTTATAGAAATTAGAGACCAAAAACAACTTATGTACAATATATACAGTGGGGCGTTTCCAACCTGGGTCAGAATTGAAAATACGTCTTGAGGAATTGGCCATTCACGGGGGCATCCGACAATTCACCTTGCAGATTTTCTAAATAGAAAGTGTTGTTTCCTCCCAGCTTGACTATTTTAAAAGGACCGAACCATAATGGATCAAATTTAGCGTGCTTGCCCTTTTCTGCTCTGCGAACATCCCATCTAAGGACCAGGTCTCCAACTTGAAAATTCCTATCCTTTGCGTGCTGATCAAAGACCTTCTTCATTTTTTCCTGGTATTCTATTAGTCTCTAGTCTACCTGGTTCCTCGTCTCATCCAATTCTACCAACTGATGAATTCTTCTAATCATCTCATCCGGTTCTTCTTGGTTTTCCTGTATAAAACGTGCCACTGGCAATGCCAGTTGCACAAGAAATACTGCAGCCCGCCCATACACCAGCTCATATGGAGACTTGCCTGTTGCTCTTTTGCTGGTTATCCTGTTTGCCCACAGAGCAAACTTCAACTGAGAGTCCCAGTTCTTCTGATTTTCAGCTATTGTTTTCTTGAGGGCCCTCACCAGGGTTTTATTGGATGATTCTGCTAAACCGTTCCCCTGGGGGTAATACGCTGTGGAGTGAGTTAATACGATATTATATCTTTGGCAGAAATTTACAAATCTGGCGGACTTAAAAGCTTGAGCATTATCAGTTACAATTCTTGCAGGACAGCCAAACCTAGATATGATATTGTCTTCTAAAAAAATTCATGATTACAGCATCTGTAGCCCTTCTTGTAGGTATGGCTTCCACCCATTTTGTAAAATAGTCTGTAGCTGTGAGTATCCATTTATGTTGGCCGCTTGATGGGGGGTGTATTTCTCCTATGAAGTCTAATCCCCATTTCTGGAAGGGTTCATTTACATGCACGGGAATCAAGGGCAAAGATGCTAACTTCTGTCTTTCTGCAAACCTTTGACATTTGTCGCATGTTCTGACCCAGGCAAAAGTGTCTGAATATAATTTTGGCCAGTAAAAACCAGCCTTCAAGATTTTATTGGTAGTAGCCCTCCAGCTGTAGTGTCCTCCACATATTCCTTCATGGAATTCTGTCATTATATTCTGCACTTCATTTTTTGTGAGACATAACAGCAATATACCCAAAGGGTCTCTCCAATAGAGCTGTCCATTGGCAATGACATACTTCTGGGATCTCATCCTTACAGCTCTGTAGTTTGCCTTGTCACATCCTGGAGGACAACTAAGTGTCAACAGGTATTCAACTATTTTCTTGTACCATGGACTAGTCAGATACTTCACTTGTACCTTTTGTGTGGCCATTTCTAGTCCATGTTGCTCCTCTTCTTTTCCTGATTCTTCATTTGCCATCATGGATAAATTAATGCCCAGAGCTTGATGATTAGATTCAGATAACATCTTGGCAAGTCCCTGTCCTTTGATCAATTTAGTAGGCTTTATGTCTAGATCATATTCCTGGATTTTTGCAATCCATCTTCCCCTTCTGCCTTCACTGTCCCCCTGAACTAGAATGTCTTTTACAGCTGCTGTGGGAACATAAGCAGTAATATGGGATTGCAAAATATAAACTCTGAAAGCTTTAAGGGACTTTACCAGGGCATACGCCTGCTTCTCCAGTATATTATACTTTAGTTCAGTATCATACAACACCTGACTGAAGAAAGCTATGGGCTATTCATATCCTTCTTCATTCTTCTGCAATAACACTCCAGCAATTGTATGAGGTGAGGCGAATGAAAATACTATAAATGGCTTGCTATAATCCGGTCCTGCTAGCACGGGAGCTTTGACAAATGCTTGTTTAATTCTTGTAAATGCATCCCTAGACTCCTGGGACCACTTGACTTCACTGTCCTTTTTCAACATATTGGTAATGTGCCTAACTATCTCCGCATAGTTAGGAATGAATCTCCTTAAAAAGTTTATTCGACCCAAGAACACCTGTACTTCTTTCTTATTCCTTGGCAGAGAAATGCTATTTATTACCTCAACTCTTTTAGGATCAATCTTTACACCATCCTTAGTCACAATATGTCCTAAGAGTTTCCCTTCGTCTAAAGCAAACAGGGATTTTTGAGGGTTAAGAGAAAGGCCGTACCTTCTGCACTTTTCAAAAGTTCTTCTTAAATGCCCAATATGCTCGTCATCATTCTTTGAGAACACCGTGATATCATCGAGATATACTACTAGGAACTTGTCCTTTTCTCCCACAAAGGCTATATCCATTGCCCTTTGAAAAGTAGCACCTGCATTAATCAGTCCAAATGGCATCCTTGCATACATAAAGGTTCCCCATGGCATGGTGAACGCAGTCTTCTTCTGATCTTCTGGGAAAACAGCTACCTGATTGTAGCCTGAAAATCCATCCATCATTGACATTCTGGATGCTCCCACCACCTTCTGCAGGATATGATCCATTTTAGGCAGTGGATAGTTGTCTTTGAGAGATGCTCTGTTCAAATTTTTGAAGTCTACACATAGCCTGATTTCTCCGTTCTTCTTTCTGACAGGAACAAGATTCGCTATCCATTCTGAGTACCTCAAGGGCACAATTATTTTGGCCTTCAACAATTTTTTAATTTCTTTCTCAATTGAGGGAAGAAGCAGGGGATTAATCTGCCTGAGCTTCTGTTTGTATGTCTTTGCATCTTCCCTGAGTGGGATCTTGTGCTGTATGATATTTACATCAAAAGTTTTTAGGTCCTCATAGGACCAAGCAAAAACATCTTTATAAGACTGAAATAACTTCAAATACTTTTCTTTATATTCTTCTGAGATTCTTTTAGTAATCTAACAATCTTGGGATCAGTAGCGGTACCCAAATTTAAATCTCTCATTTGATCTTCTTCTACTGCTTTGTTTGGCTGCATGGGGACATCATTCTTGTTGAATAGTCTTTCTAGAGGTACTAGTCCTCTAGGGATGACATTTCCTTTTAACTGCAATACTCTGTTTCCTGCTATATTCTCTTCCCATTTACCTTCAGCAATATTTTCAGCTTCTTCCTCCTCATCATCATCAATTTCCATACCCGTGAATTCTCCCACTGTCTCCATGAATCTCTTCATCTGTTCGTCATCTTCAAAGACCTGCCAATGCTTAATATTGTCTGGGATAGATGGTCTGTAACGTACCTCTACTTCATATCTTAACAATGGGTTCTGAGGAGGTCGGAACGTACTGGCAGCTACAGCAAGAGAATCTGCTATTCTGTTATGCTCCCGGGGCATGAACTGTATATTAAATGCTAAGAAGAAATTTTCTATCATATCCCATACTTCGTTTCTATATGCTCTGAGCCGGGGATGCTTAGTTTGGCACTCATTCTTAATCTGTCTCACTACTAGCTCAGAGTCTGCAAACACTTTCAGACATTGAATGCCCATGTTTCTAGCTGTCTGTAGGCCCAATAACAAAGCTTCGTACTCAGCTACATTGTTTGTAGCTTCATACTCTAATTTGAAAGACAGCGGCACCCACCTTCCTGTGGGGGAGATTAACAATACCCCAGCCCCATTACCTTCTCTGGAATTTGCTCCATCGAAATGCAAAGTCCATACTTCTGATTTCTGGCCTTTCTTGGATTGCTCGGCTTGGAATTGGCCAGAGGGGGACTCATGTGCATAGTCTTGACTCTCTTCTAACACAAAACATGAGAAGTCACCCTCTTTATTATAAACTGGAGAGTTGTCTGAACAATCAGCAGTGGTCACCATTTTAACAAATCTGGTTTCCCTATACAGCCTCCTCTCCTGACCACCAAAGACTGGGACAGTGGCATATGTTAGGTCTAGTTTAATTGATCCCCCAATCTTAGTACCCCAGGACCTTGACAACAGCATGCCAAAGCGAGCTGGGATATCGGCGACCACAATATCCATGACCACACTTTTTGCTGGGATTTGAGCTAGATTGACCACTAAATCTTTAATCATTCCCAAGCATTTAACCCTTTTAGAATCAAATGAATATAGATCTTTATATGGTCTTGTAATTTGCAGCCCTAGTTGCTCCATGATGGACATAGGCATAAGATTGTGGGAGGCTCCAGAATCTAGCATACAATTATGAAGCAGCAGGTCATGAATGACTAGGGACACATAAAAGGGAGGAGTTGAAGGGTCTATCTCCTCAACGTGTGGGCCAAAGACTACCATAGGTCTTTCTTCTTGAAGATTTAGACTATCAGGTACAATTTGTGGTTCAGAAATAGGCATGAAAGAGGTGACCTGAGACTGATATACAGGCTGTTTCAATAATTCAGTCAGAGGAACAGGAATCTTAATCTTTTCGAGCTCTTTTTGCAGATTAAAAGCAGATGTGGACTTTTCTATTATTACTTCTTTTGAATCCTTATTCTCAACTGAGGACTTGACTTCTTGGGACACTGGCTCAGCATTAGAAGGACTGCCTACTTTTGAAGAGGAAGGAATTTGATCATTTGACTGCAAGGGGGTATTTAGAAAATTCTTACCTTTTTCAACATTCTTTTTGGTTGCTGACTCCTTCTGAGAAGATGCTTCTTTCTGAGGTATTTCTTCCTCTTGCTCCTGAGTTCTAGTCCTCTTCCTTGAGGATCTGAGATCATATCTGACGTTGAACTGGGCTTCCATGAAATCAGCAAATTGCTTACAGTAATGGTCAATCTCAGCTTCTTCATCCTCTGCTTGCACTGGGCACTCCATATCATCATTATTTGAAAAGGCCAGATTCGAATCTTCTAACCCATAGGCTGCATTTCCGGTGGAGTCATCTGCAGGTCCTTCCAGGTACAAGGGGTGAGGCACCTGATCTTGCTGCTCCCTTGTCTCTCTTGGTAATATTTGCAATGGAGGCTTTCTATATTGAGGATTATACCCTCTGTTTGGAGCATTGTAATAGTTCTTAGGAGCTGCATTTTTGGCTTCCAGTTCCATCTTGACCATCTTCTTTATCATCTTACTTATTTCATCCATTTTATCTGAATCCTTTTCTTGATTAGAGGTAGAAACCTCTTCTTTGCCTTTTCTTCTGGCATCTGGTTCAATTTTCCCTTTTAACTTTTCTGTGGAGGCAAAGTTCGCTTCTAGTTCCAGAGCATCTGCTTGTGCATCATCTAGATTGGCAGGCTTTCCTTCTCTTAAGGAGAATCCAAAGTCAAAATCAAAGGCTGCTATGAAAACTATCTTGGCAGCAGCTTCATTTGGCTTCATTTCTGGGGGCAAGCTTAGATATAACTTGTTGAATCTTTTGATGAATTATGATACCCCTTCATTCTGTTTCTTCTTGATGGTATTTAGCTCAGTAAGGCACATTCCAAAATCCTTCTTTTCTCCCCACTTCCTGAGGAAAACGTTTTCCATCTGATCCCAGGTTGTCACAGAACGATTTCCCAGTGTTTTAAACCATTTTCTAGCTTCACCTTCTAAAGACTGCACAAATAATCTCAAAACCACATCCAGATGTTCAACATTCAAATTTTCTGCAAAAGAGCAGAAGGTCTCGAGATGTTTCTGAGCATCCACATCATTTTCACCATTGAACCTTGGCAGAATCTTCAGATAATCCTGTGGCATATCGTTCAACACTTGGGGTAAGGCCAGAGGAGCGTATTTGTTCAGGAGAAAAGCAGGAACATTGGCCATTGGAGGCGGTGGGGGTTGCACAACAATCTGAGAAACGAAAGAAGGGAGAGGGGTAGGGGGAAGCGGAGTGTGAATGACAATGGGAATATATTGGACCGAGGTCTGAGGTGTGGATGGGAATAGTTCTCGGTTGATGGGAGCTACTTCAGTGACCTCTTTAATTTCCTCAGCCTCGGAAACAGGATAAGGTTCTTCCCCAAATAAAGTATTTCCCCTACGTGGGGTTTCTAGATAAACTTCGGGATTTTCTGTTCTAACTTCTTGAGAAGAAGAGGGCGGATAATCTTCAACAGAACACTCAGTATTTTCAGCACGGGCTGACTTCCTCTCCTTCCAGACTTTTTTATGAATAATTTTCTCTGGGTCAGACACGTAGGGTGTTTTCGGTTGGGCTGTATCTGACCTCAAATGCGGCCTACGAGGAGCCAGGACTACTAATGAGATTTATCAAATAAGGACCAGTGGAGTCGCCAAGGTGAGAAATCTGCAACTCTTCACCTCTCTGTGCTCACCTGATTAGAGAGTGAAATAAAATGTCGAAAACCCAGGGAAACTGATGTTCTTGAATTCGTTCCCCGGCAACGGCGCCAGAAAGATGTTGTGGATGATTTTTTCACCCCCCTAGAGACAGCCTAGAGTTGCCATAGACCAGTGCCTAGGACATCTTAATATAGCAAGGAGTCCTTTATAGTTTGGGTTGTCAGTCCAAGGGACTCGCTTACTATCTCTTGTTTTAAACAAGGAACTTGAAATAGGATGAATTGGTCCCAATTCTCTTTCAGTGGCTGATACACGGATAGGAATAAAGTAGAGACATCAGGTAAAACTTCAGCATGATAGTATCAGACAGCTAAGAGACCGCTTTATTGTAATGAGGGCCGATTCAAGTAATATATTACAGAAATCAGATATCAAGGAGTGCGGGCAGGAAGGAAACATGAGAAGATATTATTGACAAAAGGGCGCATCAATTTACGAATCCTTAAGCCATTAATATACCAGAAGTTATGAAAGGAGTGATCATGGAACAACATATCACTTCTAGGCCTATTTAAAGCGCTTGACCAATTCCAGAAAGGGCACCATTTAAGATGAATCCTTACTGCAAATTAGTGAGCCACTCGCATTCTAGAACATGATACAAGAAGAAATTTCGCATGAAAAAGGATGATATATTAACACATGAGAGAAATTACATACTGCAATAGACCAAAGACCAGAATCCTCAATACAGTCATAACCCCTCCTCACTGAGACCCAACGGGCTCTGAAACTTCATACAGAAATGTCACAAGATGGATACAATAGTCTTCTCGCTGCACAGCTTGCTTACAGAAATATGGAACCCTAACAATGTCTTCTTTTTTGATATTTATAGAGAGGAGAGAAACTTCTGGAGGGAGAGGTAGGTATCCATATTTATTGATCTAATTTGAATAAGAAAGGCGGGGAACATACACGCCTTCTTCATGAATGACTAGCTATAAATGAATATACCTAACAACTTGTATACAGAAATTAATGCCGGGAGATAAAAATCTCCTTATGTACAAAACGAAAATAATAAAATATATACATCGGGATGCCTTTAGCTGAAGAAAAATCTGATGCCGTGAGGGGCCTGAGCTGGCCTGCAACTCTGGTACTGTACTCTTGGCCTTTGAAGTCTGAATTTGAATTCTGAATTTTAAATGCGGGGCGAATTTCTCTGGAGGGTTCTGAGATTCTCTGTCTGTGTTTTCTTTAATAGCAGTCATTTCATGCACCGGCTTCAGCTCTTTTCATTTAATTTTGCCCACAGGAAATCATCTTCTGGTATGTTCTTGATTTTCTGAAAAGGAGGCAACAGATTGATATGCCCCCTACTCTTAATTGGAAAACCTGCAAAACCCTGAAAATATTAGAAAAAACACGACTAGGGTAAAGGCGGGGAGTGATGAAGGTGAGAATGGATGAGATGATGCAACCATAGGACAAAGACGGGAACATATAGGGTGGCGGGAGCAGACAATGGGGGTTTTTGTGAATGTGTGAAACGTAACACAGTATGGTCGTGGAAGAAGAATGGCGATAGATTATGAGTTAAATATATATAAAAACACACGAACATCTATATATATTGGCGCGAGGACACAATAATGGATACACGAGGGAGAGACACATAGGTACATGGGAGACTAGCGGAGGAGACGACGTGGCGGGTACGTTGATGGGCGGAGACATGAAACAGTGACACGGTGGCAGACTGTGGGACGTGGCGGGACATAGCGATGAACGATCAACTCTGGGACATATCTGCCGTCGGATGGAGGTAGGCAGATCGGACGGAGCGGGTGGATCTCGCTGCCCGGACATCGACCGAAGAATAACGTGCGGGGAGAGAGCGGTTTCCCGCTCGTACCAAGGACACGTGGCATTGTTCGTGTGGGATCGCTGACCCCGCGGTAAATACCGCCAGCCGACAAGAGCGGTGCGGGGGGGAAACCGCCGGTTTGGTGTGCGCCGGGGTCAGAGGTAGGGCCCTCACTCCTTGATCTGTGCCGTTGATTGAACATGGATCGGACGGCTGTGACGGCGCCTGGGATATAAGTGATAAGCCCCCGTTTCTCCCAGCCCATGGTCCTGTAGCTCGGGTCATATGAAAATCGAAGTGGGAGGGGCTAAGGCTTAAGGGGCTTCGGCCCGATATATAAAATATACATTTTAAACGTTATAAAGCAGATTTTCGGGCGGGGGTGATAGAATTAAACGGGGCCCAGAAGTTTTTACTCTCAAAAACGTTAGAAATGGATTTTGGAGAAGGTGGTGGCCGAAAATTAAATAAGGAAAGGGGATATGTAACCGCGGACGCCTTCAAACTCGATCTCGTCAATGCTCCCCACCTCCGTTCCGCCATCTTGCGGGTCCCATCATCGGGTCCTGCATAGCCTCTGTGACCGATGGTCCCTTACAAATCCTCCCACCCAAAGGATTACAGGGGTTCATGCCAAAATTCCCCTAAGGGCCCATTATGCGAAAATGCGCCTGCGGTAGGGCCGCCCATTCATACAACATAATAGATGATCTGGCACAATATCACGCTACCATTTCGCTGCCCCAGAACTCCCTCCCGATGCGTGTCCTTTTCAAAAAGAAGGCTCTCTTATCTGCCATGAGTGCTATAGATCCTAACGATGACCAATTAATTGTTTCGCTTACCGTCGATCCAGGACCATCCCCTCTTCCTACTTCGGTTGATTTCCAAATCTGGTCAAAATCCGAAATGCCAATGTCGCTCGATGTATTGATGACGAGGAAATCTACATGTAATGTCACTTCGGTTTAGAGAAAAAACTTAGATCTCTGGTGGCCCCTTCCACAATCACCCTCGTCTGCATGGGATGGCCATGCCTCCCATCCCATTGGTCTTTTCATGCTTGTCTATCACCCTTGCCGATATTGTTTGTGTCAACGTTGAAGTGCTCGACCACCTCTAAACCTAACATTCTTTTAGGCGTAGTTACAACTATGTCATATACTGTAGATTTCATACGAGTCCACCATAAGATGTTCTTTCCTCATAATGGAAAAGGTGTATCACCATCGCGAGTTGACCTACCATGAACCAAAATCTCGAGACTTCCCCCGAGTGCACCATCTCTCTGTTACCTATAAACCGACTATTAACGGATTCTTTCACTAGTGTTTCTCTGGCGTCTCTGAGAACTCCTCTGCTTATGGGGCCTTCCACAAGTCCTCCCCTCACTCCTATCTCGGATCTGACTCGGCGAATGTTTGTGATGGAATCATCTTGGGCCGACCTCCCAGCTGCTCCCGGCCTGGTAAACGCCTCAATCTCACCCACCATGCTGCTCCCTAGCCCTTCGCCCGTTGGCCAGGAACCTTTTTAGCCGGCCCTTCCCATCAACTCACACTCTGAAACCTCCCCTACCCTCCACGGCGGGAGTTCCCGCCAGGCCTTCCCCATGTGGGGAGCCGTCCCCTCTGGTCATTACCCACGCCGGTCAGATACCTTTCCTCGGTCCCAGCGTCTGTGGGTCCCCGTCATGGCCACCCTTTCCTGCTAATTTAACTTGAGGAATTCCGGTATAGTACACGCCCTCCTCCAACGGAACCCACCCCGACCACCCCAAACACGCCACTGCATTTGTGACACAGTGCAACCAATCCCCTTTGCTCCTTCCCCCCGCCTACGGTGCCCTAGCCTACGCGGGACCCGCTTCCCATCTTTGCGACAACTACGAAGCCCGAAGAAAAACTAGAAGACGTCGAAGACAAAGCCACACTCAGCCCCACCTCTCCCACACCCACCAAGCCTTGTGCCTTGTGTGATGGTATGGTCATGCCCCACCCATACTTGTCCTTGGTGCCCCCGAATCCAACGCATGGTCAAAGTCATGTTCCATAAAATCGTGACCCCAAACCTCTGTTCCTCCTCACATATGAAACAAAGACTCTTCACACCAACAAACCCGTTTTGTGCTTTATGTGGTGTCCCATGGTCATTATTCTCACCATTTTCCTCCTCACATTGCGAGCCTCTTTAGAGATGCATTGTGATACGAAGTTGAACAAAATCAATACGCCTACTTCACTCCTTACTCGGTATACGTCGAGTTTACTTAGTTGACTACCATTGAAATCCTACCTGATGTTGAGATAATAAGATACGCTTCTCCTCTGTTGTACCTATCATCATCCGCCCAACCTGGTACATCCTCTCGAATCCACTCCGTTGTTCGCTTGATCCCCATTCGGCGCATTCTTGAGCTCTTCATGTTTCGACCATATTTTCCTTGCTCCTCTGTGTTCCCCGATGACGTGTGTACCTTTCTTCCCCGTCGATGATCTAGGTAGCTTTTCTGCACGACACTTTGTGGTTTCCGCCACCTTTCCCCTGCTCTCCATAATCCCGATGTCCCATCCGTGTCGACACCCGGGTCCCCCGCTCTTCCTCTCTTTCTGTCTTGTGATATTATTCACATAAACCCTCTCCGTCCACTCATTACATTGGTTATCTTGAAGTGGAGCCGATCGCTATTCACGGAAACCTGCCGCCTCGACACTTTGAGCCATATTTACCCTTGCATGCCTTGTTCTAACATGATGGAGTACGCATTGGTACACGCCACCAAAAAGTGGGCCGAATATGATGCCTCAGTAGCCCCACTCCCCTAGGTAGCCTCTCTCCCATCATCCTCCCCGTACGCCGTTTATTTAGATTCACCCACTTATTTTCTTACAGCTTAATACTGGCGTCTATCGTGTGCTCTTTCCTATCCTATTTAGACAATATTTACGATTGAAAATTTATGCCGAGAATTTAGAATCATTACATTCAACCACATATAAAGTCAAAATCACTACATAGTAAATCGCAAATCATGTTCTGGGCGGAACTGTCTATAAAGAACAATAACATTCTTTCTCATCCCCAAAATTCCTATCAAACATATATATCATATAACATGTGTTTTTAAGTCCATATACTTTGAAACATATGACATACCAACGTATTCACAAACTCAAAATTACAAAAATGGGGGGCACACGCCTACACTGGACGCGGGGGGCACCACCGCCTACACTAATCACTCACCGGAGGATCCCGAGCCAACGACTCTGCTCCCCGCGGCTCGTAGATCACATGGTCGGCCGACCATCGCCATCGTTGCATGATGCACCTCACCATTCCGAGGTAGCCTGACACACGCTCTGTGTGTCGGTTGTCTAAATCCACGCAACCACCCACTCACGACACATCGGTCGTGATCCCCTTCACATCTAGACGGATGTCCTCCACGATGCGTCCATATCCTCATTTTATCCAGTCTCGATCACTTGCACAGCAGCTCACTGCTGCTACAAGTCGTCCCATACTCTCCACTATGAGTTTCACCCAGGAGCTATCTGCATTCCAAAAAGTATAGGGATTAACTCGCGAATACTAGTCTAAACTCTAAAATGAACATCATGATTAGTTTCTTGTCCGCACCATCGGGTCCCCATGCTCGACGAGGGTGAAGCGGCAAGTCCAGATCTCCCCAATAACTCATCCCACTATAGGATAGTCATCTATGTATAATAGCATCTCTTCCTAATGGGCGAGGCTCTGGTTGTAACACCCATCCGAATACCCCTCCCCCTCCCCCTCGCAGTAGTCATCCCCATCGGCCTTGTCAAGAGCTCTCTTGGACCCCATCGGTGCTTGTATACGAGGTCATAAGGTCGGGGATCTTCTAAAGAAGAAAAGAGCACAATACCGTCCCATACGCACAATCATGATTCACTTGCCGCTTTATGGCAGCGTCATTTTCAACGACACCAACATCATACGGGCCCACCCATAGTAGTTTCCCACCCGGCACACTCTCTACAATCATCATACGCCTCCGGTGATGTGATATAATGCTTGGCTACAAAAAATACGCAACCTTTTGCTGCCCCCGCCGTGCCGGGTCTCCAACCTCTCCGGATCCCCAATCGATATCCGAGTCCCTTGCAGCTCGGACTGTCCAGCCATGTCACTCAACGGAAAACTCCCATAATGTTACGCCCCGCGTGTGCTTGTTGCGTGTTCCTACATCCCCTAATGGTGGGGAGCCCGATCGAGGAAATACGGGTCTGAGCGCGTCGACTCAATCTTGTGCCCCTACACTATCGCGCCTCATGATGTTTGGATCCCGGTAACTAATAATGCGGGCCAACAAGGGCTCTCCCGCCTTCATCGAAGGGTTCTCCAAAAATTTGAGCCACGAAATCTGCTTCGATGCGCGGACACCACAGTCCACTTGGATTTCCATCATAATGTACCTAGGTCCCTCTCTCTCCATTTGATTCGTATATGTATACACCTTTCAAAAAAATCATCTTTGCTACTCTACAAATCCAACAAAAACTGCATTAAATCAAACAGGTGAATCTTAGCCCATAATAGCTGCGAAGCCACCTCCCTCTCACAGGCCACACTTTTGGCAAAATCTAGGCAGTGCACTTTTCAGGCCCAAACTGCATTCGAGGTCCACGGTTTTCCCAAAAATTAGGCAGTGGCTCGAGAATCGAAGTAGGGAGCGATTCTTGAATTTCGGGCCTAATGCGAACTTTGAATGTCAAAAATAAAGTAGGATTGAACCTCTTCTGCCTGGCCCGACGAATGTGGTTCCAATGGTTGGTTGTCCGCTACGATCGCCGCAAGATTTAGGCCTTCTCTCCTCACATTCACCATAGCTACACAAGAAAATGAATGATTTTGGAGGGAAAATGCCTTGTTAAACCCCTATTTTTTTCTTTCTAACGTGACTGTGACCAAATCGTATTACTTTGTTTGACAATGCATGCACACCTTTGAAACTCTCCTTTGAGCACTCAAATGCTGTTAGTTTTCATGTTTTGAAACTTCACCAAGATACATTTGTCTGAGAAGGGGTCTCTTCATCTCCTCTCAAAATCAAATTTCTTCACTTACAACACACCTTGTTAGGGCACCACTTTGCCTCCTTACATGTCTTTGTTCATGTTAATTTTTGTCATGAGCTACCCTATCATACTCATGCTTTTACGGTCCCCCATTGGGACCTTACTACCTGGCGACACCATCAAGTCGCCCTTGTTTGGAAGCATCAGAGTTGAGTCCTCATCCGTCATAGAAGTCTATATCGGATCCTTGCTTGTCGACGGGCATATCCTTCCGTCATTCGATTCCCCCCTCGTGTTGCACAATATGGCCTTCCATACCATCGCCATATTCTCCATGATCTTGTGTCGGTACAACGCTAGGCCATTCATGCCCTTTATGTCTAACAAGGTAAGTCGTTCTATCGTCATCGTGTCACTCGTTCCATCATCGTCATTTACGTCTCTGTCATTCATCGCACTACTATTTTTCTCTCGTTGTAGTTGCAAGTTCCTTTTTGCCTCACCTGTAGCGGACTTATACTGTCGACATCGGCTCATTACTCAGTCAGAGTCTAGGGACGATGTACCTTGGTTCTAACTCTTTGCGACGTGATGCGTGATCTACCATCGTGGTTGGTGAAATGGCAGCAACGTTATTGGTGATAGGGTGTGTGTGGTGTCTCATACCTCGCCAGGGGGTAGCCACACGGTGGCCCCCACATGCGGATGACTATGCATTCCCGACCTTGATGCGGCTCACTCTTGTTTGATGATATCGACCTTAGTCGCTTGTAGCACCTCTTCGATTTGCATGTCGGTCGCGATTTCGCGAGCCCTTCCCCCATGTGGGGGCATTCCCAGGTGTGTTGCTTCATCTCATGTACTACAATATTGTAGTCCGCGGTTATTCGAGGCATAGCATGTATGTGGGATTCATCATCTTCATTTTACAGCTCATATTTAGACGACACTTGTTTACTATTGCGTTAGTGGTTTCCGAGCGCCTCATTGTGTGCTATTGTCTCGGCAGACATAAGTATGCCTCCTTTGCCTTTGCTTTCCTGAGTAAGTCCCATATAGAGACTTGTTGCACACAGCAAAGTCTCATCTCTCAGTCTAGTCCTTTAAGCGCTTTTCACGACTGTTACATTCTATCTCTGTTACTTTCCTCTTGTTCTCTAGTGATTGAGTTCTTACAACGTGCTTGGGTCATACGATTTGCTCCCTATGCCTAAATGGTTGAAGGAAAATGTGTGCCTCAGTCCCCTGGATCATCTGTTATATGTCATTGAATGTTGTTCTAAGTACCTGCGTATCTGAACCAATTTTTGCCCTCGATAAAGTGCAACTTCACCATGTGCAATAACTTGTTTGTTTATATTTCTGGTCATATTTAACTTATGAAACAAAGCCAGTTAGAAAATAAAACCTTATTTATTTTAATTATTTACAAGAATAAATTATTTAAATCATTGTTTTAAAAATAATATTCTTAGTTAAATTTGACTAAATCACATATAAATAATTAAATAAACCATTATTTATTTAATTATGTTCCCCTCATTTCCTTAAATATTAAATAAATCATTTAATTATTTATTATTTATAAATAAAGAATTTGACCCAAGTCAAAAAAACCCTTTTCCACTCAACAAATATAATAAAATATTCCTAAAGAGTGATTCTAGAATTTATTAATAATATTTTATTCATGCACCGAGTTCTAGAACACCCCACAATATTTATAAATAGAAGGGTTTTCCCCATTCATTGATACTCCATTGCATTAGATCACACTAGATCATACTCTTGGTCACCATTTTCCATTTTTCCTTGTAAAGAATCCATTGAGTTCTATGTTTGTACGATTTTCTACAATAAGAAAGGTAGAATCCAGGCTCTTAGAGACTTTGAGAACCCATCCCATTGGGAAGCCAAGGAAAACACCTTTCTTGTTTCCTCTCGAATTGCCTTATTTAATATAATATAAAATTCTTTCAAAATACATTATTTCTTATCTTGTCTGTTGGATGTATGGAGCCATATTGTATTTTATCTGTATTTCTTTTATGCTTAGATACGGATTTGTAGTAAACCAAACTTAAGATATTTTCCAGCCATAATCGATGTTGAAATGACTGTTGTTATGCATTAGCTAAAGTGATCTTTTACGACGAAAGATTCATACTAACATCTTTCGAATTCATTTTGGTCCCATTATCATCAAGTCCTCCAAACTATGCCACCTTAGCAATGTTTTACAAGGCTTTCCATATAAACCAAATGAGCATTCTAATTGAACTATAGTACTTGTTATTGTATAAAATTCCCAACGGTGTTCAGTGTGGTGGTTATAACATAAATGTAACATATCCTCCATTCACTTGGTTTCAACCTTTCTATTTTTTCCATCGGTCTTAGGGTGATAAGGCGTAATTAAATTTAGTTGAGTTCCTAAAGAAGAATGCTAATTCCGGAGCAACCAAGTGATCATAAATCCTTATCTATCTATGACCTTCTTAGGAACTCCATGGAACTTGTGTTCATTTTATAAATACGAAACATAAATAACCATACATATCTTTATAGAATAGCATAGAGAAAATTTCGTTAGTTTATCCACATGACAAAAATGTCATTGTGACTTTGTGGGGTGAGGGTAGCCCCACAACAAAAATCTGGTGAAATCACCTCCCATTTTGGTCATGGAATGCCATGTTGTTTTAGGAGATGCGACGGGTGATGGAATATGTTAGGTGATGATGGTGTGTTCTGCTAGAATTTCAGACATTTTTCAATGAATTGTAAATTTACGCCATGCTTCTTTGAAAAGAAGAGTTTACTCTTGATAAACATACATTTCTTTAGATAAAGATACACACACCATCCTTCCTTGGAATCATAACATTCCATAATTATCTTTTATTTTTAATTTGGGCGAAATTATACTTCATCTAATTATCTTCTAAGACATGTGGTATCACTCGGTCCCTCAAGTCTACCTTAATAAAATTGTAAAAGAAAATATATTTGGTCTTCTACTTAGGGCATTTGCCACTACATTCTCCTTCCATTTAATGTGAAATATCAATAATATTCGGTCAGAAATGAGTCCATTGTCTTTAAATTCAAGTCCTTTGGGTAAACACGTATTTCAGAGAAAAGCTTTGGTATTGTGTTTTAGAACACAGTTCTCCTACAAGGGTGAGTGATATCACATATTTTAGAATTACAATGGCTTATAAATGATCGTGATACTAGATTTCCTCATGGGGCTTTAAATTCACTTAAGTATGCTGTATAATCTTCTGTCTTGCATTAATACATATAATCCTTGTGGATGCATTATTAAATCACATAAAATATTTTCCATGTCGAGAGGACTTCTACTAATGTTGGCGTGATGGTGAATCAATAATATTTTAAGCTCGATTGAGGTAGATGTCACATTCTTCGGTCCACTCATATATAACTCCTTTCATTGGGGTTATGGAGGTGGATTTTCAATTTTGAGAATAGCCATAAAAATATTGATAGTATCCTACTAATGCCTGATATACACTTCATGCATTTTTTAGTATCGGCAATTCTCCATGGAATACTTTACTTTCCTCAAGATCTATTTAGATCCTTTCACTGAATATAATACAACCCTGGGGTAATGAATCTTCTGCTTCTCAAATAAAGACACTTAAATAACTTTCCATATATCTTTACCACTCCAACAACAAGAATATCTATTCACAAGTGTTCTTACATGCCCATGTCCACATTTTTTAAAGTATATAAGGAAAATATCATCTGGGAAGACTTATACATAGCGATCAAGATGCTTACGAAAGAAACACTATTCATGAACTCATAACGAATGCTATGCCCAGGTGCATTGGTCAAACCAAATGGAACCCTGGAACTGGTGCCAAGCATGTTCTGAATGATATCTTAGAAATGTCACTATATTTAATTGTTAATTGATGATAAATGAAGCGTAGATAATTTTTAAGATGAGAGACTCATATAGTTTGAAGAGATAATCGATTTGGGGCAGTGGATATACATTCTTTGCGTAGCTCAATTTAAGTATTGATAGTCTATCCATAATCACAAGTAAGCATCATTATTATTCACAAAAATATAGGTGCACCCACATTGTCACTCCAATAATTCTAAAAGAGTTATTTATTTTTTAGATTAAAAGAATATTAGGGTAACCACAAGCCTACTTTTAAGCATAGGATCTGCTTCCCTAATGCTCAAGAGAGCTCTCTATATGATTATCTTTTTTGATTTCAAGCTATTTATGTAGGATTACATGAGGATTTTGATTTTGGATTTGGTTTGGCGGTGAAATCCCTTTCGAGATGGATAGATGTGGTCTGTATTCCATAGGGCTAATAGAGTCAAAGTGTCGAAGCAACGAAGTAGGATCAAGGTTCTAAAAGAGTATTCACGGGGGCAAAGATAATTTGGTCACTTGAGATCCTTGGGGTGATGGTGAAAATTGTTTCAATCGGGTAAGAAAACAATTAAGGGTTATCAAATCAGTATAATGATCAAAAAAATATAGAGGTCAATGAAAACAAGGAAAATTAATAATTCCCTAATTTGGATTATCAAAGAAAAAAACATATAAATGATAAAAAGTTCAAGGCAGAGTGCAATTAAACATATTATGTAATAAAATTCTTGTTATATCATTTAGATTTAGAAAAACATACAAGTATTTGTGAAAACTTGGAAAAACATTGAACAAGTAAATTAGCTACTAGCAGTGGCCAACACTGAACACGTATAATCTCTTTGTTGGCACAATCTCAATCCATAACTGACGAATGGAAATTGGTACAATCGCCCTCAGGATTCCGGAATAGTACAACTATAGAAATGTTCGGCAATTAATCGACACTCAATACTTCGAAATGTGAAGTATTTATGGTCATACAAACTATCCTAAAGCAAACTTCAAAATTCATTCAAAACCGTATCTCTGTGCAAGAATATAGAGACAACTATCTAAATAATACCAAGTTGTCCTTGCTTTTATTCGGTTGTTGTTTAACTATTAATCTTCTGTTGATTTGTCTCGGATTGTTGCTCAGCGAGTTGTAGTTAAGTGTCTTTCCTCTTGTCTCACTTTAACTCTTAACTCTATTTTGTTTCATTCGACTTTCTTTTTATTTGATACTCTTTAACTTTTTAATTGTTTGTTTTACTTATCATTCATTGTTCGTTGTTATGTTTTTATCTTTATCGTGGATGCTCACATTTTACCTTTGAGAGCTTTGTTTTTTTCTTTTACTGTTGTTTTCACGATAAATTAGTCAATTTTTCCCAATTCTCTATCTGCGGTAATTTGATCTTCATCGTCCTTTTGAATATCTCATCGGCCTACTGTGTATTTTGAGAATGTGGGCTTGTTGACAAATAAGTTTTATGCCTCATGTTTCACGTAAAAAGAGATTCTCAAAAGCTTTTTGAAGAGTACTTTTCTGATTTGCAATTCCTAAGGTTGAATTATTAGCTTTCTCCTTGGCCATACTCTTGTCTTTATCCTTAATAATATTGCTTCAAATCATCTTGAATGATGGATTTGAAGCCTTTTTGTACGAGGTATCAAACTTAATCATACTTTGGTTATGAAACCTTCCATATTATGGCATTTCAATTCACCATGTATCATCAAATTGTTTTTCCAAAACTACTTCCTAACTTCTCGGATGGTTTACCTGTATCGACTTGTTGTGCTATGCAACAACTCCCCCATTTTATTTTCAAAATATCTAGACCTTTGATAAATAAAAGCAGGGACCCTTCTTAAAAAATGTATTTTCATTTTAGATAAAAAAATCAAACTCCAAATAACATTATTGATTTTATTAAATAAAACACTTAAAAAAAAAAAAAAAAAAAAATTAATAAAACATCTTGTAATTACCCTATCGCAAATCGAATCCTGCTTATTTTTTTTTTTTTCTCTGGAAATTTAACGAAAATTCGAGTAATAAAATAACGAAATCTTGATTTTTAGATCATAGGTTTGAATTTCGTAAACGACATCATTAATCACATATCCGTTTACATTTTAAAACTTTAAGCAGTCTTACCAAAGCTTCGATATTGTGACACTCCGATTTTGTGATATTCCGATAATGCGGTTTTGCGATTTCGCGATATCGCGAAATCACATATCGCATATGTTGGGGATCTGTAATCTTAGCAGATTGGTGAGACTAAAACTGCAGAAGAAACATCGTTTCAACCAACTTTGGGATTCTAGGATCTAACCCTCCTGAATCCGGAGAGGGATCTCTCCAATATGTACAAAGATGGATTTGTCTTTGAAGTTTGGGGTTATGATATTAGGCTAGTTATGAAGGCCAAGGGTTTTGTTTGTTTTTGGATGGTTGAGCATGATTTTAGTTTAAGGCGGAAAGTTCCAAAGGCAAAGAGTTTCAAAGGTGAGAAGTTGCAAGAAAATAGAAAAAACTTTGGTCAAGAAGATAGATAATTGCAGGTTTTAGTCCATTGGGCTATGGAATCATAATAGGATTTAATTGGAACATCAAGAGGCAAGAGTGGTCCATGGGGCAAGTCATCTATGTCTAGGGGTCTCTTTAAAGTTTGATTTATGGAATGGAATGATACAATAAGAAGGATAATTAAATAGATGAAGACCAAAGAGCAGCCCAAGATTTGGTAAGTATTTTTAAACTAGCCAGCCTTTGATACACTTTCAATAGAAAACACCTTCAAACAAAGGGAAACTTGAAGGCAACTGTTGGAGTAGAAACTAGCGGGCCGGGCTCACCACAAATCCTCTCCTAGCTCCGCTTTACTTGGTTACTTTCAAGACCAACACAAAGACAACACAGAATGGCCTAAGATCTGTTAAGTACTTCTAAACTAGCCAGCTTTTAACACATTCCAAGGGAAACATTCAGATAGTCTTTGGGGATAAAAATAGGACCAGGGCACACCATATCTTCCATAGTAAATCTCTACTTAACCAATACTGAACATAACATTTAAGAATAATATTCAACTAAGGCGATAAGATGAGGGAACACCAAGATTCTTATGCTTAAACTGAATTGAATCATTCCTAAATAAAACAGATTGAAGAAAACATTCAGATAAAGATTTTCAGTCAGAGAAGGTTACTGATATACAGTAGGCCCTAACTCCATACATGCTGTTCTTTATAAGAGAAAATGAAACACAGTGAAAACAGAAATAAAATGACAAGTTACAATGAGAAAAACATCACCGTCAACGTAGACCAGGATCCCATAAATCAGCTTGTATTGATGCTCCAAACCAGTTACAGCTTTAATTCCAATGCTTTAGCTTAGCAATCATCAATTCATCTCAGCCTAACTAGTCTATTACAAGCAGAGCTCCAAGGGCCAGTGAACACTATTTACAATCAGAAGTTTTAAGCTCAAATGTATTTCAAAGTTCTGCAACCAAAAATTGCTCTTCTTCTACAGAGGTATTTATAGAAGAATGAGGAGGTGAAATCTAACAAAAGATCTTTTAAGACAATAAATACAGCTTCAAGACTTCTCAGCCCTTTGAGGGGCTCGATGGAGAAGTTTACAGGTGGATCACTGTATTAACTGTTTTACAATAAATATCAAAGCTCGATGGGAGCTTTTATTGACTTTGAGGCTCTGTGTTATATAGGAGTAACTCTGCAGACATTTCTACATTGATTTCTTTGCAGAAGTAACTCCCTGGATGCGCTGGAGGCAATAAATCTAATTTTCTTCAATAACTTCGGCCTCTGTTTGAAAAGTTTGAGGCAACAGGTGGCTCCTTTGGTAGCTGAGGAATCAATTCGCCTCATTTGAAGACGTGGAAGCCTTTTCTATCTGTTTAAACACTTATGATTTCTTTTGAATGTGTTTTAAACCGGGGAATCAGGATTTTGATAATCATTCTTAGCCATAATTCCCCAGATCTATCTTTAATCTTCATCTGCTGTGCTTTGTCTTCAAAACTTATACTCTTTAACTGTTCTTTTGAATAAAACAATGTCTTGTCGATGTCCAGGGCCGCACAGGCCATTTTATGTGTTATCAACGCTCATGAAACATTGATAAATCATTGAATCAAGCCCGTGAATGGTTATTTTTAATAGCCCAAAGCACAGGAAACGTCTTTCCCGGCCTTCGGCCTTTCTCTTCAATACAATGGGAAACCATTTAAAAGACCTGCAAAACACAGAAATAATTAAGAAATCATGCGAAAATAGGTTAAACTGCTTCAGAAGGCAGGAGAGGAGCGTATCCGTTGGATCGGGACACGTGGACAGTCCAGATCTAATCGGGGAATCGCAATCGGCAGGAGTTGGAAAAGGGGGCGATGATAAATCTCTGATGCGATTGCGCGATCGGGAGGGCAGAAGTGATTAGACGATGACCGTTGGATTTGAGGATCAGATCAATAGTGGAGAATGCATCGGGGGGTCGCAATCGGAGAGGCAAACAAAACGCATGCGATTTAAACTTTGCGATGCGATTGAAATCACCGATGCGATGGAGCGCTGGCCATTTGATTGGCTGTCGATCAACGACAGAGATGAACTGGGAGCAAACCTTTGTAATATATGAAAAAAAAAGGTTTGAAACAAAACAAAGGTTTTTTCGGCTTCAGGGGTGGAAAAAGTGCATAGAATCAATAGGCGCCCGACTGCGGGGCCTTTAGTTTATATGGAAAACAATATGCCCGGGCGTATTTGAAACAAGGGCCAATCGCAATCGGAGTTCGGACCGGGTCTTTCAATCAACCCATTTGAAATATTTGCGATGTGATTAGCACCCGGGATCCTTAACACTTGGTCCCGGGGAAAAGTTATATGGAAAGAAAAAAAAAGGGGCGGGGTTTATAATACATAAGACCCAATCGCATTGGAACTTCCGATGCGGTATTTTTGATCTACCCATTTGATTTCTTCAATTGCGATTACGCGATCAGTCTTTTTGATCAACCCATTTGATTATTTAACGCGTGATTTTGGTTTTTAGACCAAAACTTTGGAAAAGTGGGTTTTTGGGTTTACAAAGGGAAAATGGATCGGGCATGAAATATTTTACAAGGTTTGAGCACCGAGTCAGGCCCACAGAGTATATATAAAAATTTATGCAATTGGGAGTTTTATAATACAAAGGCTGATCGCATCGGGATTTTTGTAACATACATAAGTCTTGCACCTTTGAAAGTTTCCGATGCGATTAGCGCCGAAAGGTTTTGGCGTTTGGTTTTAACGCATGGGCATGTGGGGGGAAGTGGTTAGGACTTAGCCCAAGGGGCTTAGGTCCATAGTAAAAAACTTGTATTTTTCACGAATTTTTTCAGAGTTTTTCCAAGGAATCGGGGGTTTCGGAATAGTTAAAAAATGAGTTTTTAACTATGGAAAAGTGATTTTCATAAATGGAAGAAGAGGATTTATGAAAACAAGGGAGTTTTGATAGAGAAAAAGGGGATCAAATGAAGTTTTGAGAAGGGGAAAAATGATGGTCTTCAACAGTCTCTCACTTGGAATCAACAGAATTTCTGAGTATAAAAATGGGAACAACAATGAGGATTTTGGACAGAGGCATGAAGGCCTTTAAGGAGTCTTCAAGAGCCGACAATTTTTAGTAATAAAATTTGTTCTTTGGAGACTCAAAAGGTCTTAGCCACCTTTTGATATGACAAAATATTATAGGTGGCTACCA